>VWPU01018456.1:0-148763 GCA_013398955.1 Callaeas wilsoni | reverse complement strand
TCCGCGCCCCTCCGCGCCTTCGCCCGGCGCCGCAGCGCTCGGCCGCCCCCTGCGGGCCCCCGCCGGCGCCGCAGCCGCTCTTTGTTCGCGGCGCGGAGGGAACCTCGGCCAGCTGTTCATTTATTGATGGGTTTTGTCCCGTCCTGAAAAGAGATTTAGGCATCTTCCTCGCTTCCTGCCTTCTGTTGCTGGAAGGGTTCCGCCCACCCGTTTGTTTCACCCGCGTCGCGCCAGAGCTGGGGGCAGGGAGGGAGCATCTGACCACAGAGGGTCTCGCTTTTGCCTTCTTCCCACCCTGCCCTCTTCCCCTAAGTGCCAATTGCTGAGGGTGCCGAGCAGAAACATGAGAAATGTGGCACCAAGGTAGGTTTAGATTGGGTATTAGGAAAAAATTCTTCACTGAAAGGGTGGTCAGGCGTTGGAACAGGCTGCCCATGGACCTGGAAGTGTTCAAAACCATGTAGAAGTGGCACTTGGGGACATGGCCGTGTGGTGAAGATGGCAGTGCTGGGCTAACAGTTTGACTCAATGATCTCAGAGGTCTTTTCCAACCTTAACAATTCCATGATGCTATGAAATGGTGTGTCTTTTTTTTTACCCATAAATGAACTGGTATGTCAGAATACAAGGATGACTTGAAACCTCCTTTTTCCTTGGCTAATGGGAAGCAGCTGGGGTTCTCTTTTTCCACTGCCTAGCTGCATGAGTTTCAAAAGTGTTCTTTGCTGCAAAACCTGGATTGTGTCACTGTCCTTTCCTGGTATTATTGAGTGAGGGTCTTCCCTTGCAGACATCTTTTGTCGATGCTCTACAAGATCACTTTGAGAACTACAGTTCTTTGGAGAAACAAAGTCCACAGGACCTTTGTGTCTTTGGAACTCTCCCAAGGTGCAAATCTGTTTGCTGGAGAAATGCCCTACTACTACCTATAAAAAACCTCTTTGTGGAATTCTGGTTATTCACATAATGAGTATCCCCTACTCCCCAGGTCTAGAGCTAAATATATGGAATCCCATCATCCATGGATGCTTCCTCTGTTTTGTGCAGAAGCCTAAGGTACATCTACACGGTTCATTAGATCGTACTTCAGATAGCCCTGAGTTAGTGCCAGCCAGAGCCTGGCAGTCCATATAGCACAGTCTGTGCCTGACCATCAGGTCCAACAAGTAGAGCCTCATGAGACTTTCCATGGTGCTGCCACAGTGCTCCTAGGTCTCCAAACTTCTGATAATTTTGGCTATAAGCTTCTACCTTATACTCGGCAGCACCTTCCCAGTGTCTGGCTGTCTTTACACCTTCCTTTTTCAGGGGTATTCCTAAGTTATCACACTTCTTTTGCAAGAGCAGGATAGGAAGAAAAGCTTAATTTTTCAGTTTGGAGTTGCTGTTGAAGGGTAAGTTCCTCCTGTGATAACCTGCAACAGTGGTGATTAAGAAATTTAATGGGAGGGTCAAACATACTGAGCAGAATACCAGTACTGCACTACATGGCACACCTGGGATACAAATAGCTGCTGAAATCCATGAGGTTGTCCTTATTTTTTGCATTTTGAAGGAATTGTGAAAAAGCTATTACTTGCCAAATGCCCTCTCTACCTCCAAATCCAGAGCACTGTTGCCTCTGCCAGACAAACCACCTGTAAGTGCTTCTGCTTACTTCTGTGGGATCTTCATCAGTCTCCAGAGCAAGAGACATGGTCCAAATAAGTCTTTTGCATGCTGGTGATATGGCAGAGAATGAATGGTGTAAATGTCAAGATTATGAGCAGTACTCCAGCCAAATGATGACTGCTTGGAAAGAAAAGAGCCTACAGAGAACACATGGGTTCTCTCAAAGGCAGTGTGGCTCAACTGTTCAAGAGAGCCATTTTGAGGTACAAGCATTCACCTTCATGTTCAACATTGTTACCTCTGTCCCAGTCATTGCTGGGAGGCCACAGAGGCCAATCCTGCTTCTTAAGACTTTTTTTTTTAATGTCTAAGATTTTAGTATGTTTAAGCACAGAAGTGTGCTTCATAAATTCCTCTGCTCAACCTGAAACCCCTGACAGTTTGTGATGAAAGCAGAGCTCCCACCCCAGAATGGACACTGCAGGCAATGTCTAAGTAATAGGAAACTGAGCAGGATTGAGAGTTACAGAGGCTGTTGGCCAAGAAGGTGTCGGTCACAGACAGGCACTTTGGGGTGTGACCAGGGGAGACATCCTGAGGGAAACTATCCACTGCCACAGATATGTGAGCAAGCTCAGATTTCTCAGGAACCTGAACTGGATCTGTTTTGCAACAGACAACTGTCCATCTAGGAGGGGGTAGGGAATCAGCTTTTAACATCATTCACAGTTCAGACAGAAATTCAGTATCCCCAAGCCTCATCTAAAATTGAAAAGTGCCTCCAAAGGAATTGTTTGTTGCTTTGTTTGCAAAAAGTGCAAACAACACATCAGAGAAGCAAAAATGCCTTGGTGGATTGTTTGGCTGCACACTTAGTCAGGGTATATTGTAATGAGCCATATGCTAGCTTTGCATAGTATTATGGGGTAAGCCAGCTGCAACGTGCAGCTGATTAGTCTGGTTGGAAAAAATTTTCATTTTCCATAACAGGGGGCCAGCAAAGGCAAGCATTCTGGCAGATACTGTCAACCCTCTGACTGCTCCTGTTATCATGCTGTGGACCAGATGAAGTTAAAAGATCAAGAGAACCTCTGCTTTATTTTCCTCCTAAAGGAGGGACCTCCTCTTAGCCCTGGGCTTGTTTAATAGTAATGGGTTTTATGAACCACAACCCTTTTATATTCTCGTGGAAGAGATTTCCAACGCTCTTCCCACAGCTGCCATTCTCACTGCCGCAGTCAGACCTCAATCTTTTGCCATTCAGTGTACAGCACTCAGCTCAGCTGATGTGCTGGAAACCTCTTGTGAGGTAGGGGGGTGGAGGCACGAGGAGATGGGAACCTGATGAAATGCAAGATCACAAAAGTGGCAACAGGACTGCAAATGTCCTTCCTGGCCCAAATGCCATCTCTTGCTGTGGCCAAAAGCTTAATGCCTACACAGAAGTATCACAAGAGAGGGTAAGTATTTCCTTCAGATATCAGCTTTGAACAATTTGTCTCCTGGGGACCTTTCAGAGTCAGAGGTGTTTCCTCTTTTGCATAAACCTCAGAGGAATTATGTACTTGTTGCTACTTGTTGATCCTTCACTTGAACCCACTTATATTCTGTCATCCACAGCAGCCTGGCTACAGAGTTTCATATCTAACTCACAATATGCACTCATAGATGACCTGACACTTCCTCCATCAGGAACAGAACTTCTTTAGATCTCATCTGTGCCAACTGCTGAATCAACAATTTGTGTGGACACCTTTGAACAGGTAAGAAATCCCCAGCCAGAAGGTGGGAACATCAAAAGTCCTTCTAAGGTCTTGTTTGAAATTACTATTGCTTTTGTTTCCAAAGAAAAATTACTGGCCATTGTCAGAATCTACTACAAATGTATACAGCAAATCTGGAAACACATCAATGAACCAGAATGAGTTTTTAGCTCTAAGATATCTGATTTTTTTTTTTTTTCCCCAGAGAGGAACATAGCTTGGGGTTATCCCTTTGCATTTACATATATCTAGTACTTTGAATGCTCTGGGTCATCATTACATACAGATAGAAAAGAGCAGAATGTATGTGGAACTATTATTTCAGAAAGGCTGAAAAAGAAGCCATGCAGCTGTCTCAGTTTTGGGTTGCCCAGATGAATTTGATGTGTAAGCCTCTAATGGCAACAAACCCATGAAGTGGTAGTAACGGAGTGGGGATTGGGAGTGATGTGGAAAAACCTGGGGGGCACCATATTTATTGCTGAGTAAGAAGCCTGATTTGGTCTCATTAAAAGAAAAATTCCCCACAGACAGGATTATTAAAAGTATTCTTATTTGACATGGTTATTAATGAGAAGGAGGAGGTAGCAAATTGTACATTAATGAACTTCCCAGACAATAATTCTCTGGGAAGATCTGAGGGCTCCAGCAAAGACAGATCATTGGCTAAGTGGAGCACAGTGCTATTGTTGACTGAAACCTCTGAATATTGCATCCAATCTTCTCCAAAACCACTGGCCTCATGGGACAGTGGCCTTTCATTGCCAATGAGTTTTTTTTAACTTGTCCCCATTGCCTCTTGTCCTGTTGGAAGGCAGCACTGAGAAGAGCCTGGGCTCCTCCTCTTCATTCCTTTCTATCTGGTTATTTACACACATTGTGAAGTTCTTCCCTGAGCCTTCTTAGCTTTAAGCTAGACAGTCCTAGCTCTTAGCCTTTCCTCACACGACAGATGCTCCAGTCCCTTAATCACCTTCAAGGTTCTCTGCTGGACTCAGTTTGGGAAGCAGCAGCACAAGAGAAGACAGCTGCCCGACAGCTGTTTTCCCCAGGCACAGGGCATTGCTGCACAGTGTTGATATGCCCAAGGCCAACACTGTAACTTCAGTATGGTCAGGACTGGAAGCTGGGAGTCAGAGGTGTTATCTCAGTAGAGGTGTGGCAGGAGCAGAGCAGAAGCATCATCTGGAAGGCAGCACCCCATGGAGGTGAATACAGAGAGCTGACAGTTCTTAATTGCTGCCCATATAGCAGGCAAAGCCTGGAGCCTGGGTGGCTGTAGGCAAGCAGGGAGCATAGGGAGGAAAACCCCCAGGCAGGAGTCCTGGAGGTCCCAAATGAGACAGAGATGAGAAGTGCCTGGGGAATGCAGGGTGCACACAGCAATTCGGGAGGCAGTACCATCCTGACAGGGAGCCGCGTACCACCTCCTTCCCTAGGGTCTGTTCACCTTCACTCAAGAGTCAAGGAGGAGCTGGGTGTTGATGGTAAAGGCAACAGCCCTCCCTGTTGCTGGGCAAGCTGGAATAAAGCTGTGGTTGCCACAGAGTGTGGCTGAACTGGCTTGGAGAGTGGGAGTGATACGGGGGAGATGAGTGCAAAGCTCCCAAACACAAGGACATCTCCACATCTTAGCTGAGCAATAAAATGAGACAAGTGCAGTTGGGTGAACGGCAGAAAGGTCCTGACATTTCAGAAATCCTTTGCTGTTTTGCCTTTAATCAATCTGTACTAAGCCTCAAATATGAAAAGAAGTGCTTAGGGCAAAGGTGAATTTTATTTTAAGAGTAAATTGCTTTGATGACTGTCGATTTGCCAAGATTTTTTCAGCACAGAAATGGTATTATTTCCCAGGCTTCTGGCATGGTCCTAAAGGTCACAGCTCACAACAACTTTCTTCCTTTCTATTGTTCATACAATAAAAGCTACAAGCATAAAGATGATGCTGCTGCTTCTTGGTACCACTAGGTAAAAAAATTCTCAACACTCAAAGTTGCTTCAAGTTCCTGGAGCTTTATTGTAAAGGTGTAATGAAAATGGACCATGAAAAGCTCATTGCCATTTTGCAGGATGACTATTTCACTTGTATTTATCTCCCTTCCCTTCTCTATGCAGTAGAGTTCATGCTCCTTCCCAAAACAGTCCCATTACTTCTGAGAGCTTCTACCCCATGTTCACAATGAAGGCTCTCCAAATTCTTTCTATGAAATACATTACAACTACAGTTTTGTGGAGACTGGTGTAATGGAGAGAGGCATGTCCTCACCAGGCATTAAATCAACACTAGTATTTGTGTGGGTCCAGAACTGACCTCTAGTGGCACCCACACAATAGCTTTATGCCAGATTCGGCTTTTTCCTTTTTCCCAACTATCGGCAGGTAGGCTATGAAGTATCATTACAGAATATTCCACAGCTGAGGTGTGTCAGCATTTTGGGCTCCTCTGTGAACTGACAGAACTTAAGGGGCGTGCACTGTGTGCGTACAGCTTCCCAGACGCAGGGAATGTTCCCTGTTCAGTGCGGTGCAACCCCGCTGAGCACACACCGTAACTCCACCGTGCTTCTTGGATGAAACCGGACGCTGAGAGCGCAGCTGCCGCACGGACCATGCCATAAAGCCCGGAACACCTCGCCAGCACGGAGCCAGCGCAGCCTCCTCGCCCAGCCCGCAGGGACAGCGTGCTGCCTTGGTCTGAGCAAGGGTCCGGAGGCAACACCTCTCCGCCCTTTCCCCATCCCGAGAGCTGTGACCAGGTGTGGCCTGAGGAGGCACACCTCCCCAGTGCCGAGCCCGCTCACTGCGAGGGACCCGGCCCGAGGCACCTGGGCGCTGCCTCGCCGCCAGCGCTCTCCCGCAGCGCCGCCGGGCGCACCGCTCCTCACACGCCCCCATCCCAATCCATTAAATCCCGGGCCGTGCGCCTGCGCCACGGCCGCGCGCGCTTCCGCTTCCCCGGCGGCCGCCCGGGAAGGAGGGGAGGCGGCCGCATCCCGGCTGCTCTCGCCGGAGCCTGCGCATGAGCATCGCACCGTGCCTCCCGCCCTCTCCTCCTCCTCCTCCTCCTCTCTCTCCTTCTGCTCCAGCTCCGCGAGGACCCGGCCGCCGCTCCGCGCTCCGCCCCGCCCCGGGGATGCGCTGCTCGGTGGCCGCTCGTAGGAGCTGCGCGGCGGGCGGGGAGCGGGATGGAGGTGGAGGAGGCGTTCCCGCTGGTGGGGCAGATGGGCCCTTACCAGGTGTACCTGTGCATCCTGCTGGCCGTGCTCCTCCAGGTGAGAGGCCGCCCTTCCCGCCCGCTCTTGTCCCAAGGGGGAAGCAGTGCTGGGAGGGAGATGCTCTGGGTGCAGTGGACAGCTGTTCCTGGGTGGATATCCCAGCGGTGAGTGCTGCCTCGTGCGGGAGGGCTTCTGCTGAGGGCTGCTGGTAGCAGTAACAAGTCTTCCCTTCTGGGTCTGTCCTGCAGCAGCGTGCTGTGCTCATGGGACACAGGTGCCCTCTGCCCAAAGGCAGCGCTCAGTTCTGCAGAGTGAATTTGGGACAAACAGCTGATGCTCTCTGTGAGGCATTGCCAGAGCGGTTACACCTTGTGTCATTCGTGGAGCACATCAGGAGCTTGTCAGGTGAAGGGCTGGGTGAGGTTAAACTGAGGCTTCCATAATCTGGACTGGAAGAGGTGGACTTCTGTAAGAGGCTCTGCTGGGCATCCTGTGCAACCTAGAGTTAATGGGCTAGGCTGGGAATTTCTAGGTCACATGTGGCTTGATTGTCACTGATAAAGTGACAGGTGGTCAGTGATACCTCTGTGTGCAGAAGCTCTCTTCTAACCAACTGGCAGGTGATGATTGCTTACAGTGCTTTGATTTGCCCCGACTTAACTCTTAGAATACAGGGGCAGCGTCTCTCCATTAGGTATTTGGATGAGGCCCTACATTTTGGGTAGTCAGGTTTGTGAGATACAAATCTGGAACTGTCTTTAAGTTTAGTCATGAAAGTGGAGTCCAAAGTAGCAGCAGAGTGCTAGAGAGCACTCTTCTAGTGCCTGAGAAGAGACAGACTCTCTGAAGAGAGTTTCAGAGACTGCATGAACAAGTGATGTGCTCTGCAGCCATGTTTGTGGCCTTTCAGTTTTGCTTCATCTCTGTGCATATTCCTGTGAGGACAGGGAAGGAAAACAAGAATAATATGCGTACTGTCACAGTCAGGTGTAGGACTGAAGTATGGTTTGAATCTGACAGAAGTCTGGTTTACCCCATGTTAGCATCAGAAACTTCATTGTCATGAATTCAGCTAGGCTGACAAGTGCTGGGTTGCTACCACTGTGGAAATTTAATAGTTGCAGGAAGGAAGAGGGTAACTTGAATGTCCTCTCACCTCTGCTGACCCATATTTTGTAGTAATCAAGAACTTCCAGTCATGAGCTGTGAGACTGAAGATGTCTTCTCCTGGCAACCCCTATTTCCCCTAGACTGACTGAAATATTAAGAAGCTTTATGAGATGACCAATGAAAATTCAGATGCCCAGTCCTGTTGAATGGGAACTCTATACTTGGTTGCAAAGTTGTGAAGATAAACAGCAAAAGCTATGTAGGCTTCTATTTCCTTGTACTGTTTTCTTCTTTTTTTTTAAATACTGATTTAGCTGATTAATTCCTTAAAATTAGATATTGCTTGTTCTGCTGGCCAACTGGCTAGAAAATGTATATGTTCATTGAAGATTAGGAATTAAGGAAACAATAGTCACTTTTTCTTCCAGTGCTGGTCATGTTCTGGAATGAACTGCAAACCATGACAAGTGCTCTATGTTCCCAGAATTTTTAGAATGGGTCATCTGTTCTGTAATGTTTGTGTTCGTTTGCTTTGTTTTTAAAGGATTAACTTGCACTTTTTGTGGGAGAAGTAAACAGAAAGATCTTTGCAAATCCTGGAACTAATTCAAAGTAACTAAAGAAGAAAAGATAGCAGGCTTACAGGTCTGCTTTTTTTCTTCTCATGTTATCTTTAATTCTTGAACTGTACCAATGAGGATCATCCTCTGATTGGTAGGTTTTCTTTACTTCAGATCATGCAGGCACAGGAGTCTGTAAGGAATAGAGATATGAAGCTTGCTGTCTTTCAGTTCATGAGTAGATGTTGGCTTATTCAACTGGTTCCTGCTTGGGTGGTTGATTGCTTTTTGTGTTCCTTTATTGGTGCCAAGTTACATAATGTGTCACTGGGATGTGCGAGAGCAAGACTGAAGGCAGGTTCCACAACTGGTGTTAGTCTTTTTTCTGGTTTATCAACCTTTGGAGGATGGACCCAAAGGTAAGTAATGGATCTTGTGTGTGTGATGTAGATCTAGGTAATCCTAGGCTCCTGTAGTGGATTAGATGCAGCATATGGCAACAGAATGAGAACTCCTGGTAGTCTGTGTCACTGGCTGTGCCATTGACTGATTGTTCCATTTTATTGCTAGTTTCCTTTTCTGTTTCCATGTGCTCCCTCCGTTGGCCTATGTTTTCATGTTGGCCTGTTGGTATAAAAAATATTTCTCACCTGATGTGTGAAAAATATTAGTCTGCTGTGTCAAGTCCCTTCATCTTTGTTGCCAATATCCAGAGCTTAGTCTCTGTGCTTTCCCTTCCCAGTAAGATTCCCAGCAGGTGCACTTGCTTTCTTTGTAGGCTTTTGTTCTTCTTCATCTCTGCATGTTACTAATCTGTTTGAGTTTCATACTTTATAAGTACTTTCCTTCACTTCAGGTTTTTTTTTTAATATAAATTTCTACAGTAAGCTACTTCTCCCATGTGGTCTTACTGATATGCCAATGTATCTGGTCTTGGAATTCTAATTACAGACATAGTTTAGCTCACAGAACTTCTTTGAGGCAAGCTCTACCAAACACTTCTGTCTGTAGGGGTGAGACTTTCCACCCCTAAAATGAGTCAATTTTCAGGTGGGCTTGAGTGGACTGGTACTTGATATGTGGAATGAGCTTCCTGACATTCTGGCAAAAACCTCCAGGTTGCTTGTAATTAGAAAAATGATTTTCTATGTTATCAGTGTAAAACTAGATTAAGTATAAGTGTTGTGGGCTCCTTTCATCTTCCCTGATTTCTGTTATTCCTCTGCTACCTGCTGCTGTTATTCATTAACCTGCTAAGCTGTTACTAATTAAGGTATGCCTAGCTTATTCACTACCAACTTCATAGGAATTTGGAAGATTTTTTGGCGTGTTCTATAGCAGTGGTTGTTGACTTTATAATGGACTGACAACAGCTAATATAGAGGAATGTTTTTCCAAATTACATGGAATTACAGAAAGACTGGACTTACCTGAGGAACGTGAAGATTGACTAATGATGTGAAATTGAGGTTGGATTAGTCTTGCATTTCTAGTATATCTTTACAAAAGTGAGGAAGAAACAAAGAGAGCTGATAACTTAAAATACTTATGACTTTATTTTGAGCTAAAAGTAAGTACTTGATACCTGTTGATTACTGGAAAGGTTGTTGCAACCTTTTGAAGAAATTATAATGAAGTATTATTAAAGAATAGTCTTTTGGTGTTTGTTTAATGTGTGTAGCAACATGAGACAAAATCCCACACCTTGATCAGATGTTTGAAAGCACACAAACATACTTAAAAATAAAAAGTTTCTTTGTCTCTTGTGGTTCAACATAAGTGGTTGAACAAGTGTGGCCTTTGCTAGTGAATCGGAGCTATAGGATTTCCCAAGTCCAAACTGAGAATGGAAATGCACTCTTACTGTATCTCTACTGAAAGGCTTTTAAAAACAGGTTAAAGTTTAAAAGGGAGTTCTTGTTTGCACAGCTGATAAAGACTTTACCTTAAGTTGAGTAATGAGCGTTGCACAGCAATATGGATAATTACCAAGGCTGGTTGTTCCATCCATTTTAGGAACTCCTTACTAACTGAAAGGAAGATGTAAAAGCAGTTAAGATAGTTACATCAAGTTGCTTGAATTATACCTTTGACTTAAAACAGTTTGTCATGCAGTGTAGCTGTAATGAGTGGTGTTGCTAAAATCACTTTACTGTTGACAATATCATGTATGACTTCTGTCATTACAATATCCCAGTGCAGAAAGATGGTCTTTAATCATCCCATCTGCACAAATGTTTTGAGGGAAAGCACATTCTGGGGCATGTGGCATAAGTATGGCAGGCTCATTCCAAATCTCTAGAAATAATTCAGAAGTAATGTCTGTCTTCAGACAGGATGCAGATGTGAGCCCCTATGTAGCCTTGCTTAACTGTTTCTTGACGTTTCTTATCTACGCCCTGTACACACTCTACCTCTTTTAATGGCATGAGACATCACTCTGTAGTTGCAATGACAGTAATGAAATACTTTGTCAGTGACTCTCCTTTTAATACTTGCATTTGCTTGAATCTTTTAAACTTTTTCTATGAACCAACCAGAACTCATCATACATTGAACTGCTTGTTCCCAGTCCTTCATGGTGTATACCATTTAGACTTCATCTGAATAGGAAGAGCAAAACGAATTGGAAATGTACTGAACAATTTAAAATTAAGAAAGGAGAGGGATATTACACAAATTGCATTACAACTCTGGTATAGTGTGCTGCAGTTCCAGGGGCATCATGACAGGTATGGTGTTTACCCAAAGTTGCTTGTACTGTAACTTGGACACAGTTCACCTAAATGTGTCTGTAAGGTAAGTGAGCAATGTGACAGATATAACGAGGATTTTCAGAATTTCTGTGTAAACTTTCTTGAGTTTGATTACCTCAGTGTTTGGGTTTTTTCCTGTATGTCTGTGGGAGAAGTAAGAGTTTTAAGTCTCTCTGATTCTCAATAAAGTAGTTGCAGAATGTGTGTCAGACATGTGCAGCCACTTCCGTGGAGGAGAGGTTTCAAATGTGGCATGAATACAAGCATAAAAAGTAGGGACCCAAGTGTTTTCCTTGAGGAAAGCTTTGTATTCCCTCATCTTTTTGTGCATTGTATCTTATTCAGAACATGCGTATGCTGAAGGATGATGTTGCTTTCCATGTAAATATGTTGAAGGCTTTTAGAGAACTTGCATCACTGAATATAAATCCATGTTGTGGTATAGCATACTCCTGTTTGGGAGGACAAATAAATGAGGTGGTATGAGTATGTAAGGTATTGATGCATAAAGATGTGCTGCTACTCATTTAGCTAAGAATATTTCCATCTGAAAGTTGGTGGAACTTCTAAGTAAAGACGAATCCTACCATTTACTTCAATTGGGTGAGGGAAATTTTTCATGAAAAAAAAGGTGGTTCTTTGGTTACGTGTGACATTTGATTTCAGTGGTGCTAACCAACAATCCTTGTTCTCTTAGTCCTTTACTTCTTTCAGATCCATAACTAACTGTTCTTTGAGAGAGACAATACCTTCCTTTATTGATATTACATTTATAACCTTAAAAACATGAATGCAGCTGATGCAGACATTTGGGTATTTTCTGGAGAAAACCTGAAATAACAATGCTGGGCTGTGACATGCCTTATTAGCAGTGAGGTCCTTAACTCTCAGATATAATGCAGAAGTCTGGATGCCAACAACTGCTTCCTTACTGATTAATTTTAAAAAGCTAACTTGCTTCTGTTTGTTTTTTTTCAAAAATAATCCTTAGTGGAGGGAAGTTAGGAATACCTAATCAGCTTTGTCTCTCTTCATCTTCCCTCAAAGTTATGTTGTGTCCTAATCAGATCAGTGCATCATTCACATAGCTAAGCTTTACATTTCTCTGCGAGAGTATGGTCAGAGCAAGCTTGAGGTAGAGAAGAAATGTGAGCTGTACCTTCAAGACCTTCCCTTCTTTAGCTGTATCTGAACTGCAAAGCACATGCGATTGAGCTCATGTTTAGGTGTTTTTAAGTGTCATTTACAATTGCTGGATGTTCTTGCTCTTCTAATGATCACAACATTCACTCTGACACTAAACCACGCATTCTGTGCACGTGTATCTATATGAACACCTCTACTCAGCTTCTGCAGTTTAACTTGCAAGGCTGTCTTCAGCTTCTGTGCAGTTCAGTCCAAGAAGATGCCTGGTCAGTGTGCTGTTGTAAAGACCTTAACAGAACTATTGCTGATGGGCACATCATGAAGCACGAGTTTTGGGAGAGGCACAGAGTAGATATTCTGAAGGCTTACCAACAGAGGGAAGGTAGCTGAGTATTCCTCCTGTTGAAAAAAACAAAAGCAACCCCAAAGGCAAACCAAAACTCAACTTTTTTTTTTTTTTTTTAAAAAAAAGGTGGCTACATGCTGTGTAGAGTGAAGTTGTCAGAAGGAACTTGCTCTGGGGCTCTTTACTGGAGCTGAGGCTGAATGCTTTGATTTTTGCAAAGTCTTTTTAACAATGGGGAATGGAAGGTGCCTGGGAGGCACTGTGTCAATAGCGATTGTCATCTTTATATGGGCTGTGGGTAAAACATATGGGGAGATGTTCTCAGGTTATTAATAATAAAGTTGTTATTACATAGAATATTTGGTGCAATGGGATGGTGTTTGGAGTCAGTGGGAGCTGAAGCAATCCCATCTTCTGCTGTTTGCCTTTCAGCCTGGCAAACTGCAATCCATGTAGCGGATTGGTCCTCTGAGCACCCTTGGAAGATCAACCTGGGAGTTAACAGGCATAATTCTACTAGGTAGCAAACACTATGGATTAAAAATATTTTTATTATGACACCTTATCTCCCCTTCCTTCTTTCCTGCCCCGGTGTACACACAGTCTCTAACTTCCCATGTTTTGTAGGCAATAAATTACCCATGTTTTTCCACTAGCAACATCAAGGCACTCCTCACTGATGCATCTCCATTTTAGAGACTCTAATTTCCTTTCCTCTTGGGTGAGAGAATTAGTAGGTGTGTAATTGAACTCAGAATAGTTGTTTCCAACTTTCTTGAGATAGTTGCTCTTTATTTCTGACATAGATAAAGTTTTGTGTTCTCAAGTGTCTTTGTTATTTTAACTACTTCTGTAAAATAGTGCTTGTTATGTATTGTTTGCATTAAGCAAAATCTGTTTGCTTTTTCCAAGTGTTAGCCCAGCAGGACTGGAGTCCCTCTGGAGCAATAACATCTGTTTTCTGGGTCTTGTCTGTTTACAATATTTTTCCTGACTAAGTTTGCAATTTAACCTGGTTAAACATTGTGTTCACCTGGTCATTTTCCTAATCCTGGTGGACTTGGGGTGAAAGGGTGTTAAGAATTGTCTTGGAAGGCTCAATGAAACTTTTGAGATCTTCATATAAGGAAAGATGGAGAGATTTGTATGTACAGCTTATAAAACTTTGTGGTGTGATGTTTAGTTACTGGTGTCTTAAAAGTATATAAATACGGGAGTTCTTTAATGTCTTCCAATTTGTGGACCTNGACACAGCCCCACCTAGTTTTAACAGCTCCTGAAGATGGTAATAGAATACACTGCAACCCAGGACAGTCTTCCAATTTGTGGACCCCTGACAGACTTCCTCCTGAACAGGTAATGCCCTTTTACAGTAAATTTAAGAGTGCTGAAACAGTTTTGCAATTCTTAATTTTTTCTGAGCACTTTTAAGAAATAATTCAGGAAATTCTGATGCCTGTAGGTTTTAAGCTGAAAATCAGTGGTTTAGCAACTTCTGTGATGAAACTGGAAAAACACATTTTTTCAGTTGTGGAGCATCTTGTTGTGCTGATATAGAAGACATTTTTCAGTTTAAAAAAAACCCCCACAAACAAAACACAAGTAGATCTAATTGCTTACCCTCAGACAGGTCCTTAAAATGAATAAATAAATGAAAGTAGCTTATACAAATGTCAGCATTTTAGTCTGGATACTTAAACAAAAACTTTGGAAGTAATCAGTAAATTACCAAATTAAATGCTTTAGCCAAGAATATACTCTTCTTACAGTCTTAGCAGAACTGCCTCTGTGAGACCAAGATGCTCACCCAATATTCCTTGGCAGTGTCGCAAAATAGCAGGCACAGGTGAGGACTTTGATCTCTTAAAATACTGCCTGTTACTCAGATAAGTTTATAGCCAATGCAGGCTGGAAATTAGAGAGGAAAAGGGACAAACATGAAATACAGACAAAAGAATGATCATGCTTGTGGAAGCAGGACTAAACCCTGCCTGGTACTTGTCAGCCCACAGTTCCTGCTTTTTTTTGCCAGCAGTTGCTGACTTTTTTTTCATGTTATCCTATAATACCATTGAGATGGTCCAGTCCTGGGCTGCTTTGCATTATATTCGTAAACTAGAATATGAACTTACAGCATTTCTTTGCTTTATTCCTTTCTAAGTCCTTTTCCTCATAGGAAGAGTGGAGTGGCACTTTTGATGTGATATTGGTGAAACGATGTAGCTGGTATTTGATTGAGGAGTTGTGACACTTGATTGCACATTAATGTAGTTTGACTTCCTTGAATATTCCTATTGAAGCAAAGGTAGCATTAATAGTGCTTTTTGTAATTTTGGTTCATGTGTATTGCCTTGGTCCTCTAACTTACCAGTCTGTGAGCTTTCTTTTTGCCTTGTGTTTTTAAAGGCAGAAAAATCCCACTTCCAACTTCTTTATTCATGTTCGGAGACCAGTCAACCTGTGATGTGAGTGAGGGTGGTGTGTTCCCGTGGCCCTGTCAGACAAAGGCTATGTGTACACAGGAGTCACTTGGACTGATGTTGCAGAAGGCTTGTGCAGTGAAGGTACCTGCTCTTCAGACTCCAGTGTTTGCCCGTGGAAAGTAAAGCAGCCCTTGTCTGTGTATGGCAGCGGCCACCTGACTCATGGGCGCGTGTGCTGGCTGAGCAGGAGCAACGAACCTCTGCTGCTGCCACTGCCCACCAGAATAACACTGAGCGTGAAACTGAGCTGAGAGGTGTGTGTTTGGATATCTGGAACAGGAAGGGGAAGCTACAGGGATGTTTTCCACAAACCTCTAGGAGGCGAGGCTCCAAGAGTTGTCTGCTGTGCAGTGTTTGTCTTCATTGTAGATGTTAAAGAATTTCTAGAATGAAGTTACGTAAGGTTTTGGACAGACTTCGGACTTTTTGCTGTGGATTCTGGAGGCCAGCAATTTCAGGCTGAAAAACTCTAAACTGTGTAGGTTTTCTCTGTTTCTCTGCAGAAACCCTGAATTCTTTCAAAATACCTGTCTGCTCTGTCGTTGATAAGTCACGGGTAATAACCAACAATGGTTACATTCTGCAGGGAAAGTATCTCCTGTCAGAGTGAGTCTGGGCTTGGTAAGTAACTGAGATGTCATGTTCTTCTGCACGTAGTGATTCTTCGCTTTAATTACAACAGCCTTTCCTTCTGTCTTAGGTGTTCTCCCTCTTATCATGCCACCAAAGAAGGGAAGGATACTTTCATAGAGGAATGTGTTGGCAGCAGCAAATAATAATTTTGCAGCAAGAAGACATTTTAGGGCTTTTCTACATAGGAGTTATTGAGGAGAAAAAATTAATGCGAATTTAAAGCCAAATCACCCTTTGGAGATGACTCGGAGTAGATGAGATCATCAGATTTTCAAAAATTAGGTTGCCCTCCAGCTTTTCAGCTGCTTGCTATGGGTTCAGAAGAAATTACTCTAATCCTGAACTGTAACCATCTCTTTATCAAAGACTTCTACCAGAGCAAGGTCATTCATTGCTCTTCCTTAATTTCTGTCTTTCCTCAGGGTGCAGTTTTAATGTTTCTGTATTTGAAAGGTCAGAAGTTACTGTCTTACTCATTATTTTGTTCGGCAGTGAATGCTTCAGCTGATACTTGTCTAGAATGACCAGGCTAGTTGGGAATTGCTGATGAGCTGATTAAAAAGGTTGAAAGCTCCTCTTCCTAGAATTGAAGTCCTGCTTTTGTTTTTTCATTCGTGCTTCATAATGGGTAAATTATGAGGTCTAAAAGAGTTTCTTAAATTATTTTTGTGTTCCTTTTCACTATACACAAATGAAACTTTAAGTTCATTCTCCCCCTTCCTTGCTAGTCTTATTAGAGATTCTACATCTTTCTTGGATGTAATTTATTATGAAAACGAACATCAGGAAAGCTGGTCAAGACATGGCAGGCACTTCTATTAATATTAATTTTAAGTTAATTTCAAAATCTGTTAGTGAAGTAACTTTAACTGGCTACCTAAAATCCCTTCTACTTAGCAGGGAACGTGAAAGTTTACAGGTTATTAGGGCATTGCCTTTTAATAAATTCCCTTACACCACAGTCTTCTAATTTAGGCAGACTATAAAATTTTAACCTAAAGAGAATATTAACAAACAGGAGAAACCTCAACTAACAGAACTCTAAGCATCTCGTCATCAGTGACTGGGAGCTGGCGCCTTGTCCCCGTGTGCATGGTATTCATCTTGATTAATACAGATCAGTGCAGGGAATTTGGTAGGGTACTGTTAACGTCCATATAGAGCCAATTAAAATGTTTTATAAGTAGGAATTATACACTAAATGACATGTATTTGTCTTGACTTGGGTTATAGAACAAATGAAAAATGAAGGGCTTTCTTTGCCACAGTGCATATAATGTAGCCATTTCATATTTTATACCATTGTTATATAACATTTCTATTTGATTTGTTAGTGTTTTTTGTTGTTCACCAGTCTGCACAACTATGTTACTGTAAAGTGCAAGCATTTAGAATTCTTAAGGGAGGAATCTTCAGATTCATTAACACAACTCTTACTTAAATGAAAACTTTTATTTTGTAATGAAGTCTAGAATTTCCTTCATCATGTTTTTAAATCACTTCTAGATAATATTTCTGACCTTCAGAATTGTAAATGAATTTTGGGGGTGTTTTATGGGCTTTTTGTTTCCACAATTAAATTAATAGGGTTTACTGAACCTCTTACCCAAAATACAAGGCAGGTGCTCACTAGGAAGGAGAGTTTTGTGTCAGCAGTGACTCAGTGAACTTGAGTATAGAACAATGCTATTTGATAACATCAAAACACGTCTCCCTCTTCATATGATGGTTTGCTGATTGCACAAATCAATTGAAAGTGTTTCTATCTTTGTGATACCCTTGGTTGCTGCAGCCACTAGGATGCTTAAGGCTGATTGTTGGGGTTTTTTAATTGAAAAAAAAACCCGTAGTGTTTCTCCACATGCCTGCAATCGCTTGTTTTTCTTTTCAGTTTTCTGTAGCTGGGATGGGTTTCACCTAGAGCAAAAATAAAGAGTGTTATGTTTTCCTTCTTGAAACCAAATGCCTTGAGGATTTAATTTCCTGATCTACTTCAAAAATATGTTTATTTCACAAGACAAAAGCAAGGATGTTAGCACTTAGTCCTGACACATAATTGTCTGAATGAGTCAGAGCAGAGGGATGCACCACACATCACGACCTGTAATTCTCATTTCTCAGTAATTTCAAGCTGTTCTTGAGAGTACCATATCCACACATCCCTAGCAACATGGCCACTCAGCTTTTTAAAAGCTCTTTTCCCATGTGAGCTTAGTCATTGCCTTCTTTCCCAGATGAGTTCTTTTGCTTTTCATTGTTGTTGATCTAGCAGTTGTTCTTTAGCTTAAATAATAACAGTTAACTGCTTTTCCCAAATTTCCTCTGATATTTGACAATTTTAATGGAAAATTGAAAGAGAAATATTTTTTTAAATGTTAATCTGCCTCCTGCCACTAAAGTAGCAGTTTATCATGTAGACTACATGATAGTAGTAAATTGCTTTCAGGTAATAACTCAGGGCTCTGTTTTAGTTTAGTAATAATTCTCATTTAGATCTGGGTGTAACTCCAGCTGCTTAGCTGTTGTACAGAACAGAGCAGTATTATATGCTGTTGCTTGCATCAGAATTCGGAGGTGCTCAGGCTGCTTTTTTTGTACCTACGGTCCTCCCAGTTTTGCGAATTATTTGTGAAGCAGCCTTCCGAGAGAACGCAGTTCCTGTGGGTACATTCTTCCCGAGAACATGGGGAGGAGATGCTGGGAGCAGAGCAAGGACTGTTCAGCAGGTACCTAAGTAGGGTAGAAGAATGGAAAGGCATGAATGAGGGTTTTTTATGGAGGAAGGGGTTGGTTGGGTTTTTTTTGTCAGGAACCACTCTGCGAGTTACAGTTCCTCAGTGAGGGCTCGCGATGAAGCAGTTTTATTTGGAGAGTGTGTGGGGTTGTTACTAGCAACTCCTTTTGTCTCTCTGAAGACTTTATGATCTGTCTTCTCTTCCAGATTTGTGCCACTTCTGTGTTCAAACAGGTCTCAAACCACTGGGTTTTAAGCTATAGTTGTAATGTGATCTATTAATGTTCTTCTGAGCAAGCAGCAGTAACCCAGCTCTAGACCAGGCTTGAAATGTCTGGGTTTCCAGCAATTTTACTTATTCTTTCCTAAACAAAAGCTGCTGTTGATCACTATTTAGACCTTGTGTGTATTTGTAAATGTGTAGGTATATAAAAAATGCATATGTGTGTTCACATGGTTGTCTCTGTCTCTTGTAACAGTAAAACAGCTCCACAGAAGATAGCCAGCAAAGAATTCGTTTTGTTAAAACCAGGAAAGATTAGATATGAAACTGTGAGGAGGAGATCTAGTCCAAATACCAAATTAGGGGAGTGAACAACACGGGTCAAAGGAGAGGATTTAAGAGTAATATACTTCCGTAAAAGAACAGGGGTTTTTTCCCTCCTTAGTACTTCCAATAACTCTTCCTCGATCCAGGATCTATACCTGCTATGGGTGGGAGTTTGGGGCTAACTGAGGGAACGGTGTCAGGAGGGGAACTTCTTTTCTCTCAAATATCTGACACGTAAAAAGTACAAGAACCACTTTGTTAAAGCTGTGGTTCTTCAGTGTGTGCTGTGTGGTAGACGGGCTGTATGTGACATCTCATAGTGGTAGAAGGCAAATATAAAAACAGGAATATTTTTAATACCAATCGATACAGCTGTGGAGGAGACATTGCTTGGATTCAAGCTGAGCATCTCTGATGTTTTTTGTCTTTCATGCCAGCTCTATGTGGCCACTGAAGCCATCCTCATCGCATTGGTGGGTGCAACTCCTCCCTACCACTGGGATCTCCAAGGGCTCTCAGCTAATCAGAGCCATGGCAACCATTCAGAGAGCGAGCAGAGAGCTTTTGGGGAATGGCTTCTGGCTGCCAATGGCAGCGAGGTGCATAAGCACGTACACTTTGGCAGCAGCTTCACATCCATAGTCTCTGAGGTAAGTCTGAAATGTGTTTTGCAGCCTCGTGTGTGAGTAGTAAATCTTACTGAGATGGTTTTGGGGGAGTCCTTGTACTGTTTTTTTTCTTGCATACTAATGCATGTTTTGATTAGCAAATGAAACGTGCTGCCTCCAGTTAGAGAACAGGTAATGTGCTCATGTTTTTACGGGCAACAGAAGCTAGCTTTATATTGCTATGCAGATCTTGACCAACGTTCTGCTCCAAAACTTCCCACCTTTTCCATGTGGAAGTTACGTATTGGATCCTGCAGCCTGGTTCCACATTTGAGCTGGAATCACGACATTCATTTTACTAATGTGCTCAAAATCCTTTTTGGGCTCTGAGCTCCTTCTGGCCACCTCTTGCAATCCCCTTGCTGAGCTCCAGTGCATGTAGTGCATCGATCATGCAGTTAGCCAAGCGCTGGAGGAACTGGAGAGGAAGTGGCTCCTGCAGCCTTTGCAGCTCCAGATGCTAGAACGTGGACAGTGGGGAGTCAGGTGGACAAAGCAGCTCCCTCACGTTCTATTCCAAAACAAGCTTTGGCTTCCTTGGCACGGCCTCTGTGTTTTTCAAGTGATTTCTTTCATGGTCTAGCCACAGTCCCTACAGGAATGATTCCAGACTCTGCACTGATGTGTGCAACACCTGCCCTTCCTGGGCTGTCAGTATCTGTTAACGTCAAATTGTTCTGTACAAGAGCCCTGAGTGCATTGGTTAGGAGGCCTGAATGTAGAGCTGAGCTGTGGCATGAAGTGTAGTACCACTTGATAGTTTGTGGCTATTGTCCAGAGGTGTTAATGCTATCCAAATTACTCCTGTAAAGCTCTTTATTGGTTAGGAGCATATTAATAAAAATGGCCAGCTTTGGAACAGTACCAAGCCGTTGTGTACAAAAGGCATTGCTTCTTATTCTGGCAATAAAGAGGATATGAGTACTTATGATACCATTTAAATTAAAATTTTAATGGCTAGTGGATTTCTTAAGCATTATTTAAAACTCAGTAAGTTTTTCTGAGGTTTTTCTTTTTTTTTTTTTTAACTTGCCCGAGAATCTGTTACTCTCTTAAACTTGACAAGTCAGACATGCTTGTAGAGCCAAGCATATGACATACATTTTATAGATTTTTATACATTTCGGTTGCAGAAATAAGAAATGCAGGTAAAGAACAAAGACTGCTTGAGCAATAAAAACCCCTAAAGAACTCTCCAACCAAAGCAAATAAAAACCCCAAAACCCAAGGCAACTTGTGTAGATTCTGCTTTCTAATTTTTAGCATATGTTTCAGTAAAAGCCCATTTGAATAAAATCTTCTTACCTCTTCTGTTTCCGTCTATTAAAATACAGTTTTTATGAATGTGTTAGCTGAATATTTGGTATATTTGGAGGTGATGTGCTAAGCACAAACATTTTGAGGGAGAACACATATATCTGGGGCAATATTTCACCACTAATTCATTACTAATCTAATTTCACGATTGATTGTAAAGTGGTTTTTTCCTACATTTGAGGAGAGTCTGTCAGTGTTTAACCTTGTGGCATCACTGATAACATGACCATTACAAATTTACACTGAAAAATATTTTTATGTAAAAAGCTTGATTTGTGAATAAGCATATATGTAGCATGTTTTTATGTAGAAAAGGCTTGAGCTCTCTAAAGGGCTTAGATGTTGAGATAAATTTTCAGAACAAATTTTGCTTTGCAACCAAGTTATCCCTTAATCCCTGAATGATTCAGAAAGCGTCTCATGTCAACAATTTTCACATTGGCAGCTTTTTAAATTTTTATACCAAAAGTTAGGGCATGATTCTTGTAGCTGTTATAAAACAAACTGACCGTATTATTTCAGGATAAAATTAATCTCATATGCAAATATTTTACAAATGTATTTTTCTGGGAATTGTTTTTAAAGTGTGCAGAAGCTTCAAAAGCTGATTTATGGTCATGTGGTAGGTTTCAGTTGAATTTTGTCGGTCTTGGCATTTTATGGGCGCATTTCCTACTGTATCAGTAACCACCTTCCTTTTAAAGTAACAATTCAAAATGAAGCAGATACAGAAAGTAAGCAAGTTATTTTCTTGGAGCTTTTGAATGATGTTTTGTTAGCATCCTAATCTTTGTGAGGTTTAATTGCATGGCTCTGTTCTCATGATGAGGTAGTTTATAACTGAGCTTTGAAATAATATAAGCTTTGCTAGAAAGGATATTTAATAGGATTTTGGTAGAGGAAGAGGAGATTATGAGGAGAAGATTAGAGTGTTATTGCAGGGATAATGACATAATCACCAGCTTACCAGCACAGGAAGAAGAGTTGGTTGTCACTAAAAGGAAACATTATCTCAAGGTGCAAGAGGAATAGAAAAAGAAAAGAACAGAAGATGGGGAGTGTTTAGAATACAAAAGGAAATAACTTTTGAAGAATGAGAGCATGGCATATTTTCATTCTGCACTTCTGTGCAGCAAAGAATTTTGTCAGGTTCAACTTGAGCCATTAAGTCTGTAAGAATCAAACATTTCCAGATCAGCTTTGTATTTGGAATTGAAAAGAACTGGAGATGACAGCGTACGCTGTAAAAAGGATGAGTGTGTGCAGAAAACCTGACTAACTTGTCTAATGCTACCAAAGTATTGCTCAGGGGCAAGACAGTTCATAAAGAGGAGCATGTGCAGGAGTATCTTCAGACATAAAGTACAGCTATTTTTTCACCATGTGTCTACACACTGCAGTGGCACATGTCAATAGGTAAAAATGATTCTATTTGGGTTAACAGCTTTATGTGAAAGAAGGCAGAAAAAGGCAAAGTGGTTGAAAACTGCAAAAATTAGAGTATTGTGAGGAATCTATTCTTGATTTCAGAATCAAAGACTGCATTTGATTTGGGAGAACTGTGGAATTGTTAGTATCCTGTGGTGAGTTTGGGAAACAGCAGTGGAGACTGGTGATTTACTGAATATGATGCTTAGGAGATTTATGCAGAGTTTGATCTTCTTTAAAATATGTATCATCCCCTCCAACTATTAGCTGTTGATGAGCTGTTTGGATTCTGATTAATTTGCCTTTTTGTTGTTTCTGGTTTTTTCTTTCCCCTCCATCCAGTGGTTTTTAATTGGCAATGCATCATACAAAGTCAGTGCTGCCAGTTCTTTCTACTTCAGTGGGGTGTTTGTTGGAGCCATCTCCTTTGGCCAGCTCTCCGATCGCTTCGGGAGGAAGAAGGTCTATCTCACAGGTAACCACTGCCCCTCGACACAATGAATGACACGGGGCTGTTGTGTCCCTGAAGATCAGTGGCAACAGCCCAGTTTCTGCTGAGAGCTTGATATGCAGCTGTAAATCACGGGCCGTGATTTTGTCTGTTTGTTTTGGCATTCCAATATACTTGTGCCATATAAGTTGAGACAAGAAATTAATATTTCACTATTCAGTCACCATTTGAATTTCTGCGAGGTGTTCTGGGTTTGTGAGTCATGCCATTAAAGGCTTTCACTTGTGCAAGATTGTGCTCATGGGATCTGTGCAGGTTGCAATTAGTTTTTTTAGTAGTTTTTTAACAGCGTTCTTACCTGTATAACCTGGAATTTGTTGCACCTTTTATCTCCTGTCTGCATGATTTAATTTTTATGTATTTGTGATCCTCATACTGTTTTGAAGCTCATAAGCTTTCTAACTGTCCCCGGATCAAACAATATTTGAAACTGCATGTTTTGTGTATGTATAAAGTTGTGTGTCAGTGGATGAGCATGTAGAGTTTAAAGAAATGTTTTATGTTTTTTGTTTTTCTTTTAAGGAACAGCACTCATTCAAAGCACATAAAGGTGGGCCTGTTCTGCATGTAAACCCACCGTGTGTTGTCCCCTGGCAATGTTTCTCTTCTCTGGTTTCTATACACTGCTCTCTAAAAATGAGGAGAGATATTTGGTCATATATTTAACTTGTGGCTTCTGTGTTGGGGGATAGATATAAAGCCACCTTTCATAGCAGTCAGAGAAGGGTTCTGAGTGTCTATAAAAATTGTCTGCTGTGAACTGAATTTAAAGGTTCGAACTGCAAACTATGTATCAAAAAACCCACTCCTTCTGCGTCCCCTCCTTTTTGATATTGACTCTAGGTATTTAAATTTCTTTCCAAACTTGTGGTGGTGTTGTTGACTGTGATGGCTTAGGACAGATGTCAGTGGGCATCAAGATACCAGTAAATGCTTCTGTTTCTTTAGGTACCCTTCTAAAATGAAACTTTTTGCCTTATTTTCCAGGTTTTGCTCTTGACATCTTGTTTGCCGTCGCAAACGGATTCTCACCGTCGTATGAATTCTTTGCTGTTTCTCGATTCTTGGTAGGGATGATGAATGGTGGGATGTCACTGGTAGCCTTTGTTCTACTGAACGAGTGTGTGGGTACAGCCTACTGGGCATTAGCAGGTAAAGTGCCTTTATTGTCAGAATTCATAGATTTCAGTCTCACACACCACTTGAGGCACACAAAGCAGTTGCAAATTTAGCTCCACTCAAGCATATCTGTGATCACTGTCTTTGAACTCTGCTTGTTTAATATGAACCTTGGACAAGCAGAGTAGATGACTTGGGGCCATACAGATCTCTGCATCACTCAAGTAGACAAAGATCCAGCTGAAACATCTCCCATGAATGTTACCAGCTAAATACTCATCCAAGGTTTCTTACAGCTGAGCTCTCTTAATCAGAATGTTGAACTCTGCTAAACAGAGCCAAGTGTTCGTATGCTAAATATCAATTCTTTCCTTCCTGGCAGTTCTTAAAAAGAAATCAAAAGTGTTTTTATATCATAGGAGAATGAGACAACTGTTGCTTATATGTTTTTTAAAAAAAAAAAGTTGTCCCATGCAGTAATTGCCCTTAGAATTTAGAAGTTGCAGACACCCTTAACTGTCTTGGTTGCTAGTGTTGGACCTGTCCTTGAGATACGTGTCACCTGTATTGCTACAACTGTAGGGCCTGACTTTAAATGCCCAAGAAGTGCTATGCTGAGACTGTTTTAAAATAGGGTATCATACAAATCATGGGAGCTACAAATGAATACTACATATTCCTAAAACTACCAGTTTTTCAATGTTGTTTAATATTTATTTGTACACATAGAAAGGTGCATACTTATGCTGCATACATACGCATACTTACATTTGGAATTAGAAGACTTCATTGTTCACAGGGTTTTGTTGGGTGTGGAGGATGTAGAAGAGCGCTTTTTGGGCTTTTGTTGATCTTTGCAATTAGATGTAATACTTCTGCTCTGCATGAATGAAGGACAGGGTATTTTTGCTCAAAGAGCTGTGGTTTTGCCTGAATTGCTGAATGAATTTTTGCTAATGAAGAGTTCTTGTCTGATCCCATGTGTTGAGATTTACTTATGTTTCTTACAGAAGTGATAATGTTTTGTTTTGTTTTTAATTATATGTTAGGTTCTATTGGTGGCTTGTTCTTTGCTGTGGGAATTGCCCAGTATGCTTTATTAGGGTATTTCATTCGTTCCTGGAGGACTCTGGCTGTTGTGGTTAATCTGGAAGGAACAGTCGTCTTTCTTCTCTCTTTGTAAGTTGTTTTTCAAACTGTGTTTCATTAAAAAAAAGTCAATTTAAAAAAAAAAAATCAAACAGAGTACTCAAACTATTAAGTGAAGTTGCCTTTCTAGGATGGCATGAAATGGTGTAAATAAGATATTTCTCTTAACTTGTACACCCCCACCCCCCTGCTCCATGGTCTGTGCTTTCTTCAAATAGCAGTGCTGCAGTATTTGAGCCTGTAAGTCTACGTTGTACTGTGCGTGCAGTGTTACTGTAGATGGAGCAGTCTCTGGAGTGGTAGAGAAGCACATCCTATTCTTTAGCTGGTGTAGGTAGATGATCTAAACTGGTGTGCTTCAAAGGCGCTGCAAATACACGTTAAAAGGTACAGGAATGGTTTCGTGGTTATGGGATAACGTGATGCTTCTCTTGTGTTTACGCAGAAGGAAGAGCATCAAAATTGCTTGCCTGTCCAGTCTTAAAGGTGACATGCAAAAGAAGAGAAGGGCGCAGCTCCCTTTAATTTTTCAAATGTGATCTTTTTAGAGATCATAGGGACTTTGTGTTTGTGAGTTTCAGCACTGAAGCTCTGTGATGCAGTGTGCTCTTCTTTTCTTACATACTTCCCGACATCTAAATCTCAGTAACTGAAAGAACAAAATTACTTTAGCTGCTGTTTAAACTAGAGGTCTTTTCCTTTCTGACGTATATTTCACTTCAGTAACTCTTTGAATAAAGCTTTTGCTCCTAAAGAAGTCCACACACCCTTTCAAAGGTAGCATCAGAACTCAGGGAAGGGTCTTTGAGGCTGTTCATGAGGTGAAAAGCAGAGATGACGCTTTAGATATTTCAAAACCTCGTGGTGATAGGGACTCTTGGGAAAAAAATTAACTTTCAGGTTGATAGGTACAACTTTTCAAAGTGAGTTATGCTTGTGACTTCAGAGCTGTGCTCAGAGGCCTATCTTTCCTGTAAGAAAAAGGTTTTTTTAGTTCCAAATTTCACACTGCCTCCCTGTCACATTGCTTAAAAATTACTCAATGTAGAAAATACTATCAGATTTTTATCGTGGGGAAGAAAATATGTTCCTTTCTAAGCTCTTTTTTTGGCAAAAACACAGAATCACATTCTTTTAAACTTAGAGGAAAAATATAATTTTTGGTCAGAGGCAAAAATCTTAAAAAGCTTCTGGCAAAAGGCTAAAGTTTAAATTAGTTCTGGAAGCTTGAAAGTAATAGAAGATTTGTGTAGTAGACAATGTTGGAGTTACAGACCTGTCAAGTGACAGTGCACATGAGGAGCATGACCTTTGCATGGTTTCCATCTTCTTGTTTACAGGAGAGAATTTGACAAAAAGCTGAAAAATGGGAGATGGAAGTTGGTCTTGTGGAAAATGAGAAATGGACCTAGTGGGTCTTACAAAAGCATCCTGTGTTACTTGTAGTAATGTGTGCCTCTTTAATTCTGAATTCTCTAAAGACAGGATCCTAATCATACTGTAACTTGTAATGTTGTGCTTTCTATGTGTGTATATATGTATACACTCAATGTAATTTCTTGGTATCTACATTATGTATAGCTTATGTTTCCTTTCAACATGCTTTGTTTCTGTTTCAGTAAGTGAATTTTATACCTGAAGGGTTGTTTGAAAAACTCTTTATTATACTGAAGTGTATTTCAGCCCTATTCCTTTAGGCAAGTCCAGCATAGAGAAGAAAATCCCTAAAGGTATTTTCTAAAATCTGTGTGTGTGTGTGTGTGTTTCAGATTCATTCCCGAGTCCCCCCGCTGGCTCTATTCCCAGGGCCGTCTGAACGAGGCAGAAGATGCCCTCTACCTCATTGCAAAGAGGAACCGCAAGCAGAAATGCACTTTTTCATTAAAACTCCCAGCAGAGAGGAGCTCCAGAGAGGCTGGCAGCTTTCTGGACCTGTTCCGATACAGGATTCTCTTGGGACGCACCTTGATCATGATGTTCACCTGGTACTTGAAATACTTTGTAGGCCCAGCTGTGCTACTGCGACCTCTTTAAGTCTTTGAGAGAATATGGTGCTGAGAATTGGCTTGTCCTACAGATTGTTAGGGACACTGTACCAAAAAAGGATCCTTTATAGTATTTAAGTATCTGTTACAGTATTTCCTTATTGCATTTCTAGCACAAAGCCATTGTTACAGTCCAGTTCTGAGGTGTGTTATCTCTGCATTTCTGTCTTGTGTTTTGAGTCTCAAAATAGTTGAGAACTACCCCTTCTCTGAGTCTGACCCACAAGGCTGCTGAGATTATTCACGGTGTCCTCTCCTTGGGCCCAGAGCTGTCAGTATCTCTTTGTACGGATTATTCCTTATTTTGTGTGTGAGGAGCCCATTAGTATGTGGGTGGCCTACCTTGTCTAAAAAGTAGACATCGTAGGCAACAATTCGTAAGAGAAAGTGCTTGCAGTTGCTGTAGTGAGGAGCAGGAGCCCAGGATGATCCCTCTAGTCACTAGCAGAAATTTCACTCCAAAAGTGCCTGGTTTTTTTTCAGATATCTCACTAGCCCTGAGGTCTCTTGCTGCTACTTTAAAGAAACCTTATGTGTGACATGGTATGCAGGCCCTCGGGCATTACTGCTCATATAGTTGCTTTTATAATGCATATATTTGGGGAAGATGTATTAAGAACAAAATTATTTTGCCAGCATGCAGCACTGAGCTGTTTTCCTGATGCTTTTCCAAGTGCTTACTGCCGAATAAATAGTTGATTGTTCTGTTCCTTAAATGAGAATTGCTGATTTGCTGCAAAATGAATTAGTGACCAGTTTCTTTCCTCTCTGTAAAGACAGCTGCCTTTACAGGGGTTAACATGACAATAGGGTTACAAAAGAGAAGTTAAACAGAGTTGGAGAATAAATGAATAAAACTAGACTGGGGTGTAGAAATTAAAAGAAGGTTGAAGTGTTGTTTGAACTGCTTGAGAAATTTGGTTTATACACAGTTGGAAAAAGTGTGGATGGAAGTGTAACCTGATAAAAACAAAAGGGACAAAGACATTTCTGAAGTGAAATAATATAGTCATGACTGTATTTTAACTTTATTCTGGTTTACGCACATTCTTCTTAAATGTAGTCTTAAATTTTACTCAGTAGTAAGTCAGGAATTGGGTCTTTGCTGAGACAAAATGGTTTATTTACCTAGCAAGCATCATATGCTTACAGAGAAACATTTTAGACCTATCTGCTGAAACACTAAATATAGTTTATAGTATATTGTGCCAGACCAGTGCTTCGATTTGGCAGGCAGTGTCAGCTCTGATTTCACTTTTTTTTTCCTCCTGTCTTTTGCAGGTTTGTGTGCAGCTTGGTTTACTACGGTCTTACCCTTAATGTGGGTGACTTAGGCGGAAGTATTTATGCCAATTTAGCCCTGTCAGGCTTGATAGAAATCCCAGCATACCCAATCTGTATTTACTTGATTAACCAAAAATGGTAAGTATGGAATTTAGTAACCCATTCAGGATTTTCTTGTAACTTTTCTCAGAGATAGGTTTTCTGTGTATTACGTCTCCTAGCTTATATCTATTGTGTGTGACTTCCCACTTCAATGTGAAAGTGCCATTGATTTATCTCCATTTCAAGTAGCAACTTAACTTGTTTTCAGTCGCTCGCCTAATGGTGAGGCATCTCTCTGGCTCAGATGGGGTAGATGTAGCTCGGTGGAACCTGCACTGACTCCAGGCTGGCACTAGATAGCGTCCTTCCCACCGCTGCCCTGCGATCCCATCCTTGCTGCTGGGACAGGGCTTTCCCGACTCCACTCTGCTGGAGCTGTCTTGTGGTCTTGTGCAATAGCAGGACCTGTGTGAGCTGCTGTGTGAGCAGAGCAGATATTCAGCCTTTTCCCGGACCACGATACTCTGGACAGTGTCTCTCAGTTTTCGTAGAATTTCCTCCCAATCTCTCCTCTGTGTCTCCTGAGGAGGTTTACGAATGTCACAGACTGCGGGAAGCAACTCCAAATCCTCGAAATTGTCAGCCGCTGTATAAAGTTGGCGCTCATTTTGTTAAGTGTGCAGCAGAAGCTTGTTTAAAAACAGTGTGAGAGGAAGTGTTGGTGGAAGATGGTATTCAGAATTCCCAACTGCAAATACAGAGTCAGTGTGAATTTAGAGGATTCATTACTTTGCAACCCACAAATCTAATGCAGAATATAAACCTTTTGTTATCTTTGCGTATCAGGTTTGGTCGGAAGCGAACGTTGAGTGCATTTCTGTTCCTGGGAGGATTGGCTTGTCTTATTGTCATGTTTCTGCCTAAGAAGAAAGGTAAGTATTTTTCTGTTTCTGGAGTATGTGGTAAGAATTGGTAAAGGCAGCATCCTACCGCCTAACAATTTGATGGCTTTTGGAAGATTAGGCTCATACCACATGTGAGTGTCAACTTGAGAAGCCAACTCAAAAAAAGAATAAGCAGTAACCTTCCTAAGATGTTACAGAAAACTTGTTAGTAAGGTTTGGATTTGAATTTTTGCCTTTGGATTCTGCCCTTTACTTCTGTTCACATCAGTTGCTCCTTTCCAGTGTTTTTGACATAATCCCGATGACTGATGTTTCTTGTGGTGTCTCCAATAGCTAGATGATATGTCAGTGTAAGTAGTACCCTTGCAACTTGGATGTATCTCTCCAAGTGGAAGATCAGTGTTAGAAGATGTGAAGAACTGAGTGATGGAGCAAGTTTCCATCTTTCCCTCGCTGCTCTGTAATGTTCAAGAGCAGTGTGGTTGTGGTAATAGTAATGTGACCACATAACTTACAGCTCAGAGAACATTCTGATAAACTTCTGAATTGGGGGGTCTTTAAGAAATGTGAAATTAAACATCTTTTGTGTAAAGATGCGCTAAAGTTAGTTTTCAGATTACATAGCAATTTTTCTTTTTAAAACCAGATGGATAAATTCACCTTGCTCATAAGATTTATGGATGTATATTGCCTTTCATAAAGTGAGAAGAATGTTTCAAACACTTAGAGTGATTCAAGAAATTAAACATCTCTGACAGAGTACAGAATTTGTTCTAGATGGCAGTGGGTCTAAGAGGCAAGGCTTTTTTAAAGGGGTGCAACTCAAGTTTTCAGAATTATTCGAAGTGCTAGAGCATAGACACTTGGAGATATTCTGGTTTGGCTGGTACCAGTCATCAAGTATTTTTTGCATATCATTCCAAACATTAGATGTGAAAAGAAAGGACAGAACTGTGAGATCCCAGGAAATGAGCTATGTACTAGACTGCCCAAGTCAAGCAAGGGTGAGTGCCTTAGGAAGTAAAAGGGCTCACTGGCCAGAAGGAAGCACTTGTCTTCACTGGGCATGAGCTCTGATTTGCCTGATGTAACCAAAGAAGCACTGGCTGTTCTGACAAACTAAGATGGATGGGAAATTTGGCATGATCCTTTACAGCATCTTCCCTTCAAGGTAATAATGTTAGAAAAATACTGTCATACTAGAGAAATGACAATGAAGGGGACTCTGGTTAAAAGAAAAGTGTCCTCCTTTTTGGAAAATTTATCCATTATACTCTTCTTCAACTTTCTGATAGAAGTAATTTAGTATTTAGTTAGTGGTAGACAAAAAATACTGAGTTGTAACTTCAGCTTTTAGATTCTTCACTAGATTCCTTTTCACACCATACTATTGTGTGTTTGAAATGATTAGAGGTGTATCAGAGTGCTCAAAAGCCTTACAAGGGTCACATTTTCTCTCTCAGATACTGGAGTGTTTGCAGTGGTGAATAGTCGCTCTCTGTCTTTGCTGGGAAAACTGACAATCAGTGCTGCTTTTAACATTGTCTACATCTACACATCAGAACTTTATCCCACAGTCATCAGGTAACACAAGTTAATTTTAAGTCTTCATTTTTCTGGTTCTCTTACATGATCATCTTTTATTTTTCTTAATTTTTTTCTATTGACTATAGTTTTTAATTTGAATTTTTCAGTTACAAATAATGATCGTATGTAGTTTTACATCTGAAATTTCTTCCCTTATCCTCTTCTCACTCCTTCTGCCATCAAATTTGCAGTGTTCTCTTCAGACTAACCATATTTTTATGGAACAGTAGAATAGACCTTTAGCTGCTTGGCCTGCTTACAACTCCCCTTCTGCTAATGAGGATAACAATAGCACTGCTGACATTTCTTTCAATGAGTGCTTTATAAAACTAGACAACTCTATCATCAAACGTGCTTAACCAGGAACATTGCAGGTGACTGGTCAATAAGCTTTGTAAGAGCAACTTGGTGCTTCATAGGCTGTGTGTAAACAGCACTAAGGTTTCACTCACTAGGGGCAAAAGTACCTCCTGCTTATGCTGACAGAGCAGACAGAAGCTTCTACCATATGGGTGCATATGATGGTCAGCCACCAGTGAAACTGTACTGTGGTGTTTTTCATGAGTGGGTAAATCTGCTGATAAATAGGATTCGGATAAATGAATTTGGCCAGAGTTTCAGACAGAGGCAAGTGCATGAACTGAAATCACGCTTGTTTTGCCTACGTGTATATGTAAAAATTCTGAATGTAAAGGGGATTTTTGCTTCATCTGAATCACAAAAACGTGTTTCATTCCTGTCTTGGGATGCTTTCAGTTACATTTGACTTTCCTTTGCCAGTTAATGTGCTCAGGGTCATGACTGATGAGCCTTTTTCCTTGCTCAATAACACTTTTCAAAAGATTAATTATTTTTGGTTTTTTTTCATAGGAATGTTGGAATGGGTGCCTGCTCCATGTTTTCCCGTGTTGGTGGAATCATTGCGCCTTTTGTCCCTTCATTGGTTTGTCTGAACTTCTGTTACATATATTTTCATTTTGTGGCTCTGGCGTATCAGAGGCTTGCAGAGATGGGAATGTTTGGGATAAATTGTGTATATAAATTAAGATACATAAATTGCCTATCTGAACAGTATCGTGGTAGGCCAAAGGCATTGCAGTATCATCTGTGTGATTAGACAAAACCTCAGCATTATTTGAAGGTATTTTAGCTCCGAAAGAATTTTGGGACCTAGCTAGTGGACCTTAAAAATATAATAATTTCAAATCACCAAGATGGTGATAGCAAATCTTAAGCCCTACACAAGCAATAGCAAAAGACTCACGTGGTTAAAAGAGCTACTGCATCAAAATTAAGCAGACTGGCTCAATAACTCATATTTTTGAGAAAAAATTAGTTTTACTGTCAGTGCACTTCTTTAAATATCCATGGATTATAAATATCAGCAAAGCAGTTTGTCTTTCAGTAAATGAAGGTGATGTGGAGATCTGATACACTGGCAAGGCAAAGAAAGATTCTGAGGAATAAAACATGGATGATACCGTTACTTTCCTGTGCTTAGAGTGTTACCTGTATGCAGGTAAAAAGTGTGCCAGTTTTTCCCATCTGTTTGCTGAGGCCCAGTGACAATTCCTTTAATGTGACAGGTTTCATCTCGGGTAATTTTCCTCTCTGCCATTCGCCGTTTTACATGTGAGCCAGAAGGTTAGCAAAAGGGCAGGTGAGCACAGGGAGCCTTTTAATCTGCAGAACGAAGCACTGGGCAGGTGAGAGTGTGAGCACCTCTGGGGAGCAGCAGGCAAAGCCAAGACTGCTGCCAGTCTACCAGGTGGATTTAATAGGCAGCTTTTATGCAGCAGTTGGGGCATCCTTTATATTGTGTCTGCCAGAGATGTGATACTGCATGACATGCAAATCTTGGATCATAATGTTTGAAGAAGTTCCATGAAAATTGTTCTGGTTAAATAACAAGTAAACACTGGTTTGAGAAAATAGTCAATTATTCTTGTGTTTCATAATTTCTTCCAGTACTTTAATGCATTTTCAGTGTCTTTTGTCAGAGATCTCATAATAGTAAGAATAGGAAAAGTTAAGTGGTGAGATGAGAGATGAAATGTTGGTCTTTCATTTGATCACAGCCTGTTATTTTCCTCAATTTAGAATTGCTCTCTACAAGGTGAGTTTTTGTAACAAACAGCTAAACTCTTCCCCTTTTTAAAAATAAGCCTTCTTTGCTGTGAAAACAGGGGCAGGCATCAGAAGAGGAGCATAAACATTGCTTAGGCTGTCAGAAGTGGTGCCAGGAATGCCAAAGCTCAGTCAAAGCTAAAAGTAGCAAGGAGCATAAATAGGCATTCTGTCAGGAAATTCAGTGAAAATGCCTGTTGATGAATGGGATGGGCATCCCATTGGTGGGTGACATGGAATAAGCTGAAATACTTGTGCTTCAGTCTTGAGAGACAAAGCTTGACTCCAGCACTCTCTGCCTATCAGCACAGCTGAGGAAGCAGAAGGCCAGCAAATGGTAGGAGGAGCAATAGGAGGTTCAAGAACACTTAGAGCTGAAAGCTTTCCATTCCATGGGATAAGATTCCATAAGAATGGTTGTGATAGTGAAGCAAATGTTCATCATCTGTGCTAAACCACTACTGTAGTGAAGGATCACTGGTAGCTGTGGGAGGAAAAAGGCTAATCCTGCGTGTGTCTTAAATATCAGAAAGTGGAACCCAGGTATGACAGGCTGAGCACCTCTAACTCAGTCTGTGGGAGCATTGGGATGGGACCTCCCAGAATCTGTTTATAAGCATGTGAAGGCAAGGAAGGTAATCAGGATCCGTGAACGTGGATTTATTAAGGACAATTCCTTCTCAGCCAACTTGATTTGATAGTCAGCCATTTCATCACAGAAGGCAATATGGATGAGGAAAGGGAGGAGAGCAGGGAAGGCTTTTGTAAGGCTTTTGACACTGTCCCATGCTGTTAGCGTATGTTTATCACATGTTTTGGCTTGGAGGTTAGATAGGAAATTTGGAAAATAATGTTTTTGAGAGGCTTAGTGCAGCCTGGAACAATCTACGTGGAGGGGAAATCTCCATCCTTGGAGTTTTCTTGATATTTGATTATGTGAAGCAGTGATTGACCTGGTCTAATTGCGGCTGTAGTTGTGCTTAGAGTAGGTGGTTGGCCTTGATGACCTCAAGAGATCTCCAAGCAGCATGTCTGTGTTTCTGGAGTATCTATTCCCTACTACAAAGGGATGTTGCATTTGTTAAAAAGTATGTATGTCTAAAAAGAGGCAAGAATTGAGTTCAAATTCAGCAGGCATTTCTTTTAAAGTTCATGACAAAATCTGTGGAGTTTTAATGGTATTGACAAGATACAGTTTGACAATATTGGTAAAAAACACAACCAACCAACCAAAAAAATCCCACAGCTGAAGGATTAGTGACTTTTTACTAAATAGGAACACAAACACTTCCAGAGGGAATGGTTGTAAAGGCTAGGTCCTTTAATATGTAATATGAACTACAAGGAACCAATCTCAACCTAACTCTGTTATTTTTTTTCCAGAAATCCGTACAGTGGTCTCTGCCTTACATTGTGTTTGGAGCAACTGGTCTGTTGTCTGGGCTCTTAAGCTTATTGTTGCCAGAGACCTTAAACAGCCCTTTGCTAGAAACTATTTCAGACCTGCAGGTGTGCTCGTACTGGAGGCTGGGTGATGAAGCCATGTCACTGCAAGCCCTGGATGGCTCACAGGTATACTAATTTTTTTCCTAGTACTTTTCTGTTGTGTTTATTTCAGCTGTCAGCTTGAATCTGCCACTCTAAATAGATAAGGATAGTGATTCTTGGCCTGTGGAGGATAGGCCCCAAGGAGAAGATAGTGTAGCAACCCTACCATCACGTCTGAAATGTTTTCTGGAAATGCAGGCTGAAATATAGCTGGATTAATTCATCCCTTCAAGGCCACAAGCTTACAACATTTCCCTTTGGGATAAAGTGATGTCCTTGCGTCTCTAATCTCTAAGGCTGATTGCTGCAGAGTGCTTCAGCCAAAGCTGGACACTGAAGCTTGAGAAGCCTTAGATGTTAACAAAACCAGAAGCCTGTTTGTGAAGGGCTGTTCACAAAGGCAGCACACTGCTTCTGACCTGCCCCAGCTCTCCTGCAGTGCCAGTTACCAGGTCTGCCCTAGACAGGCTCTGAGTGGGTTAAAGCCAGATTAACCTCTGAGGTCTCTCCCACTGTTGACTCTGGGAAATGAGATTCATTGAAAACATTGGAACTACAAAACTCCCAGGCATGAGCAGAAATAAATGTGGCAGCAGGATGTTTTTTCAATGAGGTTTCCTTGAATTGTGTTTTTCAGATCATTTTATTTTGCTAAGATCCCGGACACTTCTCTAGGTGTCTGTATCTTCCAGTCAGGTGGAGGTTTTTTGACATGGTTGCTCCTCTCTGAATGAAGTGGGATTAGAAAGAAGTAGCTAGAGAGCTGGAAGTGGGTGTTTGAATTTGGGTAAAGTTTTAAAGTCTAAATCCTGGTCCCAAAACTTTAAGTATCAAGGGACTTACAGAAGTAGAATAAGTGGTCAGAAGACTTGAAGGGAAGCTTGCAACAAAAAATGTTAGTTGCCCCATTAGGCTGAGATGAGACAGGATCCTTTAATAACTTTTACTTTCATTTGAATAATTGATGGTCAGGCACTCCTGAGATTCACAGGTAGTCATACTTATTTTCACGGAAATCACATATTTCTAGAATAGGGACATTTGCTTCCTGTCCGATGCTTCAATATATTGCCTTGTTTGCCAAGTTCAGCTGTAGTACTTCTTGATAGGACAGCCCAGTTTAGTGATAAAAGTACCCTTGAAGAAAGGTTGAAAGAGATGGCCCTGTAACCATTAATTTTATACTTTAGCTACTTTACATGCTTATTTTATAGACATTTTCAACAATACTGGATAATGTGTTTGGCACCACATTCTTGCTGACTACCCAAATCCATCATATATGTTTGCATCAGCTGTTATTTTGGTAATTACATGATTATTACATATTAATTGTGCAGGTGGTTTGCCAACAAAAGCAGTTCTTGCAAGCAGTGCAGGTGTTACAGCTTAGAGGTGGGAAGTCACATTTTTATTTTCTTCTTTAATCAGATAAGGTCGGTATCACCCTTTGAGGTGACAAGTATTGTCTGTTAGTATTCCCACAGATCGGTTCACTTATGTCAGTCAGTCTTCCCAGGTTTAAAGCTTTACTTGTGTTTTTGTAGGCTTCCTAAAAATCCCAACCTGAACAGGACCCATGAAAGGAAAAAAATAAAAAAATTAATGTTCTTCAGGAACATTTTACCCAGATGGATTAAAATTACTGAATCCAAATGAAAAAGTCAGTGGTTCAGGCCTTAACTAATCCTTTAACTTCAGTGAAGTTATATCTGGAATGTCTGACGCATTAGGGATTTATTTTAAAGCTCACAAAGAAAGTGCTGATAAAATGGAAAGCTGTTAAACATTAACCCTATTTGACAAGGCCATGAGAGGTCTTATGAAGCTGTTGTGAGAAAGATTTAGAATTTATTTGGCATACCCTGAATTCCCCCAGTGGAATCCATTGTCCTTTTGTACCATTTTCAAGATAACATGTTCTGATTGCCCAGAACGGAGGTTTTATTCCTGTTAACATACATGAATGTGATATTCAAGTTGGACAGCATCCAGTGATAGCCTGACTTTCCTCAAATAGTTTTAGAAGTCTAGAAAAAAAGCCTAACATGATTTCCCTTTACATCTTCTGACAGGTCGTAGTGCTCAAACTGCTTGAAATTCCTTTGCAGTTAACGCACGGTGCTGTAGCAAAGCGCCTCTGAAGAGAGATCTAAAGCTACAGATTTTGCTTGCATGGTACTGTCAGTCAGGAGCACTATTTCCATTTCTCTATTTTTCACCTTCTCTCTCACCCTCCTTAGCATATGACTAGGCAGGCAGAAGTCTTAGGATGGATGCAAGCATACTGGGGAAAAAATCCTAAATAATCAAACTAGATGGAGTTTATACTAGCAGGAGAATCTTTTTAACTGGAATCATTTGTGTCAGTTCTGTGGAAAAATGCTACACTGGCCAACTAAAAATCAATTAGCTGTAATAGTTGACTTTATTTTGGGGATGTGGTATAAATTATGTTGTGAAAAGGACTCTAACTGGAGTAGGTATAATAGGGATTTTACCTTCTGAACATACAGCATGGTAATGGTTTTTCTCTTTTCCATAATGCTTTCATTTAGTATTGCAGGGGTATCTTTTTAATCAAACTTGGACTGTAAAATGTCTGCGCTACCCAGGCAAAAGTATTAATTCTGGATGGAGAAGCTCTTACCTAATGAAGTAATCTGTATGTTCTGAGCTGTGGTGAGCTACTGTGTTTCCGGTAGATCTCCACAGAGTAGGCACCTTAGACTAAATTTAAGAAAGTTTAGTAGATTATCACTTCAGAACCACTCTAGCCTGTCTCTCCTGCATGTATTCTCTAGTGTGCTGGTGGAGCAGAGAAAGTCTATCCACTAAAACCCCATCTCCTTTAAAGATACTTTGAAGAACCAAGGACTTAAAGAAATGTGAATTCACATAATGTCTTTTACAAAGTTTTAATACAGTGGTTTAACCTGTGTTTTCTTACTTTTTCCCCTACCAGCATTTCACAGAAGTGTAATGGTTCATGCTCATGTATGTTGGGATTGATTTAGTGGCTTCAGTCTAACTAATGACTTCCTTTTTGCTTCTAGTCTGGAGACAAAGACAGTTCTACAGGGAGTGGAAGTGAAGATGAGGAGTTCTATGATGCTGATGAAGAGACTCATATGATCAAGTAATGAAAAGAAGAAACACTGGCCTATTTTATGCCTCTTCTTGTCCAGTCAGTCCAGCTGTATGACAAGTACTGGGGACCTGGCTTGCCAGGCACTGTAATTGGGCAAGTGCCTGTGTTTTTCCTTACTAGGAGAGGGATTTGAGTACTGTTCAGACTGATGACATCACTGATGCTCTCCATACAAGGCAGCCATTCCAATTCTTGTGGTGCACAATGACAGTGCACAGGCTGCATTTAAGCCAGGTGAGACAGCAAGAGTGGGATGATATATTTCAGAAGCCCAGGATATAACCTAGGCTTAGACAGATTTGGACAGATCATCAGTGCACGTGTTGGTATTTTATTTTTAAGGTGGTGGATTTTGTTTCAGTACAAATTTATAAACTTGGAAATAACACTGTATTTTTCCGTAGGGTGAAAGTGGTCAGAGAATATGCTGTGTGCTACTCCAGTGGGAACAAATGGCTGAAATTGTATGTTAAAATAGCTTTTGCATATTCAGTAGAGGAGAGGCATCTGTGAACAAAAGGTTTCTGTGTGTGCACCTGTGCAGAGTTACAGGTGCAGCTGGTTAGTCATGAGCTGGGCTTTAACGTAGTGATAATGGAACGCTGGGAGGAAGGACTACACGAAAGAGCAACCACAAAGCCTGCCAACATAAGGAACATTACTGACTTTTTTCCTTCTTTTCATACACAAAGCTTTTTCTTGGTCTGTCTTGTGCATATGTTTGCCACATGTTCCCCACATCTCAGCACAGCTGTTTATAGCTTTGCCTGCTTTTACCTTGTCCTCACTTCGCCATAACTACTGAAGCTCAGCAACTTCTCTGTGGAGTGAAATAATTCTGTGATGGATATAATTTCCTGGGTGCAACAAAGGTGAGGTATTTATCACATACTGTGTGTGTGGTGTGTTAGAATGTATAGCTCACTTTTGTGGACCTACCTGGGTCTTTATTTCTGGAAGAGACAACTCTGAAGTGGTAAGAGGAACTGTGAGGTGCTGTTATATTTTGGGCATTATTGTCAGGAAGCTGCTAATGTTTATTTTAAAATCTGGTGTGTAGATAAGGTTTTAATTTAAAAAGAAAGCAAGTCTCTTTGGACCGTTTTGGTTACTTCATGTTTTTTAACCAGCGCGTGCTCAAGCACTTGGTTACATGACCTTGTTAAGGAATACAACTTCACTTTCCTGTTTTCACTGAACTTTCTGTAAGTGCTTCATTAGAGGGATATGAAATCTTGAAATATGAAACATAAACATATGAAATGTTCCAACTACAAAATGAGGCCTTACAAAGATTCAGTTTTCTTGATGACATTGTCATCTTCATCCTCTAACCCATGGCTTTCTCTTTGTTAAGATTGATTTCCATAAAATGTTTGTTAGTCTTCCTTCTTGGAGTTCCTAGCAAAGTGCCACACAATGGTAGCAAATATATTTTAAGGCTTACTAGCCATTTTTGCACATCTTAGAATTAAAAAAGGTGGGTCTAAAAATATCAAAAAGCTGTCTGCTGAATATTTCCTGGTTAAACTGCAAAGTTCCTTTACTCTGCAAGGAAGTGAAAGTAAATAGCATCTGAAGTTTGCAGCTAGCTGCTTGAACTTTGTTCACTGGGAACTGTAATGTTGAGCAAAGTGTGACTACTCTGGTTGATGCAGAGGGCAGCCCAGAGCAGTTTCACACATTCAGCATTCTCGTTGGGTCTGAACTTGGTCCAAGTGTTGACTGTGAGCAAAGTTGGGAACTTCAGTCCCTATGGACAGCATATCAATATTGTTGTGATTTTTTGCCTGTATTATAAGCTTCACTGGAAGAATTCTCAGCCATGGTCTTTGCTTCTTTTTCCCCTCAGACTGAGTAGTTGTTGTAGATGTGGCACTTTTTAACCCAGCTGGGTAGTCTTTCTGCCTTATTTGGCCCTTCTGTGTATAAGAAAATTTCACTAAATAAGGTACTCAGAAATAGTTGGAAAGGTTGAATCTATTCAAATATTTTTTAATTTTTTATTCACACTTTAATTTATGGGCTGCTGGGCAAATGACTTTTAGTTGCTGATGGCAAACAGCAGTAAGCTTGGCAGTATTAACATGCTGCCAAGAGCCAACATTTGTTCTTAGGTGTTTGTCCCTCTTTGGGTGTTGGGTGGAAAAAGTCAGGAACTGTCATTATCTGCTCCTGGCAACCCTATTGTAATGCCACAAGACACTTCAATAGAATTTTCATTAACAGTAGGATGCTGTAATGGTTCAGGTGGAGAAGATTACTCTTTGCAGGGCCTGAGCTAGATTTTGTGATTCTTCAACTTAAAATTAAATTTACCTCTCCACTCATGCACTTTTATATCATTGGTATACATATGTAAAATTGCAAAAACAAGAATGAAGACAAAATTAGCAATTTCTTTTTGCATAGGAATTACTGTTATTTTTTTAACCTTAAATCTGTCGCATGTTTTCACCTTTGGAATTTTAAAGGGAATATTTAAAAAGGAATTTTAAGTCTTCCATTGTTACTTTCCCATATCAATTAATTCAGAAAGTTTAGAGGAGAGAATCCCTGCAGGAGGAGCTCAGCAATGCAGCATCAGACTTTGATCTCCATCTCTGTGTTCTGAAGTTCAAATCTATTAGGTGCATTTAGTTTCTTTTCTGAGGCTGTTCATTTTTAATATGAGCCGGCCTTGTGGAACAGAAACCTGTAGGATCACTTTTTTTCTTACCCATGATACGTAATGCTTTACAATACTGAGATAGTTGTATCTCAGTGTCTGGGTAGTAAGTTTGCCATGAGGAGCTCCTGGAAAGCAGAGGATGATGCAGCACTGGATACTACACGTTGCAGTGCTGAGAGTCTGAGACCAAGGTCCTTGTGATGCCTTAGGATTTTAGCTTTTATATTTTCATATATTTGTAATCCTGTAGTTCAGCGCAGTATGATAATCTTCTCCCATGTTTTTTGCTAGAGTAGCCAGCACTGTTAGCTATTTTTGTGTTCTGCAGGCACTAAGATGCCTTTTCCCAAGATGGAATTTCTGCTCTGGATTCCTTTGGCTGTGATTTTTTTTTTGTTTCTTTTTTTTTTTTTTTCCTTCAGGTAGCTCGCTTAATGGGCTTATGCTAGAGAGAAGAGAGCCTTTCCCATGGTGCTGATTAGTCAGGTCATAATACTGTCTCAGCAGAATCCCAGACATACCTCACCTGGGGAGCTCACAAGTGATAAGTGAATACAGCTAGGAGTGAAGGAGAGTGACAGGGCTTGTGAGGCAGCATGGAGGAGAATGAGCTGGAAGAAGTAAAAAAAACCATGGAGGATTCCACTGAAACATTTTAGAGCACGAAAAGGTAAGTGAAAACACAAAATAGCAGCTGTTGAGTAGAAATATCCTTCTTGCTCTTCGTCTTGACTTGAAGCTTCTGCTTTCAGAGCTAGTATTGGTTCCAGGATGTCATATTGAGGATATCAGTTTTATAATTTCCTTTTTAGTGTCAGCTGTGTCCAGCACTGCCTCTTTAGTGATGAAACATTTCATTGGCTCAAAATAAAATGTGGCCTGCCACTTTTCTTTTGGACTCAGCTTCTTTATGAAATGGCATTGCACCAAAATAATTAAAATTGGAAAGCTCTGTTTTGGAGATTGTTGTATAACTGATCATTATGGCTTAATTTGCCAGCTTTCCTTTAGAACAGGAATGTTGGAATTATTTGATGTGTTTGTCATATAACCTCTTATGAAATTATACTTCAGCCTTCTAAAAGGATTTTACTACCTGGCTTCTTTTGGCAGGCTGAAGAGAATACAATACAAAAGTGATTAGACACGTTTATTAATTTCCCCTGAAAACAAAGCTAGTGCTCTCTGTTTCGGAATTGGGAAAGTGCTGTTTAGAGACCCCTGACATACCAGAAACTTAGAAGCTCTGTGTTAAAGGAGAGCCAGAGATGACTCTGTGTTCAGGTCAGGATGCTGAATGAAGAACCTCTCCAGAGACACCTAAGTAACATGGAGCAGGTTGTAGCTTGCTTCCACCATAGTTCAGTCATGGCTTTAAGGATGGGAGCCACATGCTCATCACACACTCATCAGTGTGCAATCCATGCCAGGGTTTCCAAACTGTGTGGATGTTCTGAGGCTGGTAGGATATAGTTTACAGAGCCATGGGGAATGCAGTTGAGCGATACATTTTACAGTGTATTTCACCTAAGCATATAAAAGCAGTTTGCAAGAGAATGTTTTTCTTGTGCTGAGGAAAAGGGGAAAGTGAGGAATTTTCCCTAGAGTGTGTTAAAGGAGACATTTGAGCTAAAACTCTTCTGCATAATCACTGAATGCATTTTTGGTTAGTAGTATTTTGTTTTAGCTGAAGGTTGGTGTGCTGTGTATCCTTCTTCCCACCCTGTGAGAGCTTTTCTGATCATGCTCTTTGACACGGCTGAATCTGTGACTGCAGACTGTGAGCCTTGCAGTAAAGATGTCAGAAAAGCCCAAGAGCAGTGCTGTCATTTGATGATGGAAGTTAGTCTGGCCTGACGCAATGCCTGTGTCAGAAATGGCTATGTTCAGCTGCTTACCAAGCAGGAGACTTAGGGTATTAGCTGTATTTACCTGTATTTTGAGTCTCATTCATTGTCTCTTACTGCAAGATACATGGTGGAAAGACACCTACATAAGAAAACCTCTCTGGCAGATCTAAATCTAGACTTGGAGGGGGAACAAATTTATACATACTTTTTCCATGCTGTGTGTTTTTAATGCCTTGTCTAGTCTGTTGTAGCCTTCAGGTTTTCCAGGTGCTACTGTTATTTAAGGCTAGTAGAGCTGGGTAAAACTTTTACCCCAACAGTCTGCATTTATTGAACTTTATCCTCTTAATTTTGGTACTGCTTCCTGTTTCTGTCCTTCTGAAAAATGCTCCTGTATTGCCTAATAGGGAACAGATTTTTTTGTTCTAATTTGAAGTGCCTGTTTTATAAAAGTAGTCTTTAATTTCCTCAGTCAATTTTATATGGAACTATGTGTAAAGTAGCATCATATAATTGGATTATATAAGTGCCAAAGACAGTTTTTGCTGGAAAGCTGTAGTCCAAAACTAGTTCTAGCTGCCTTCATTTAGAATTCTTCCATGCAGCCTGCCAGAACTGGTATTTACAAGCATCCCTGAAACTACAGGCACAGAGAGTTACCTTTGTTTGCTTGTCATTCATTGCTCAGTTCACTTAAGTAGCTTTTGTTTCTGAGAAACCAAAGAAATTAAATGAAGGATTAAAGTATTCGTTTTGTAGAACATTCAGAATTTATGCTATGTAGCCATTACAGAGAAATCTGCAGAGCACGTTTGATTCTGAGTTGCAAATGTCAAAGTTTACTCTAAGCCTGATAAACCCTGGTTAAAAACTGCACACTGGAATTTGTTAGTTCATTCATCGATCTTACAAATTAGTGTTGCTAGTAAACAGCTTGCCTGGAACTTCATGGGATCTAGCAGATTTTTATGAAATGTACACTCTGTTTGAGGCATGGCTGAATAATGATGTGTAGAGTTTAAATCCCTATTATAACTAATATTCACTGCAAGTCAGCCTTGTCATGGCCGCATGTTTGTCAGTAAAAAAGCAGGTGGATAAAACTTTGTATAGCAAGGGCTGATTACCCCCAGAAGAAAGATTATTTCTTTTAGACCATTCTCTGCTGCATGTACAGATTGAAGTGGGACCATGGGGTGTATACAGCAAGACTGTAGGATGGAGAATGTTTAAATACTTTCCCACCCTCATTTACTAAAGATTTGTAGAGGAAATCTCTTTATCATGCATAGTACTGCTTCCGACCAACACATCTGAGATGCTTATATTATACCTACTTTGTCAGGAGCCAGGCAAAAAGTATAGCCATAAGAAAACCTTTCCAAGTATTGAAAGTTGTATTTACTTAAAAATATTCTGGAAGAGGTATCTGGTACATCTGTTTTCAAACAAAATGTTCTTGAATTATGGAAACCTGATTGGGAGACAGGCATTTCTGATGTTAGTCTGTAGGAAAAATCAGTTTTGCAGACACTGATGAAAATTGTTAGAGAACAAACAACTGCTAGGTGATTTGTGATGAGAGTTGTGTATGCTTTGATTTCAAGTATGCCTCTAAAATACTGTTTCTAGTATTTGATCCCTTTCACTTCTCAAAATCCAAACTAAATTTTATTTTGTTCTTGTTAAAATTTGGGTAATATGGAAATGGGAAGCATATTTTTCATATGGATACTTTTATTGCACTACCGTTGCTTCCTGAATCAAATAATATTTTGATTTTTTTAAGCTACCTCTTTATGTTGAGCTTTTTTGTCACTTTTTAATTTAATTTATTTTTGGGAAACTACAAAATATTTTCTTTTTTATTTGTGTGGGAATCCATGACTTAAAGTCCTCAAGTCATCCTTCTCTTTGAAGTTTTTCTCAAGGGCCTTTTAAATTTAGTTAAAAGACTTAAGACTTTCAAGGAGCATAATAATTACACAGTTAGAACATGGCTTTTCTGTATATACTGTTTGCCTTTAAAAGGACCAGAAAGCCCTTAATTTTCTACTAATGTCGGTTGAGGATGTGACTTTTCAGGGGCAGGAAGTTTGGAGTCGGGGGGGCTTTAATCAATTTAATTTATTGCCAATTAGAGTTTTTTGTTGCTGCTTTGGTATTGGATTTAAAAATAATTAAAACATGTAAGGAAAATACTGCTGCTTTTCTCCAGACACTGGTCTTCCTTCTGTGTCCCCATGCCATCCTCCAGTTCCTTGACTGCTTGTCATGCTCAGTCCCTTCAGCAGGGCAGCAGGCAGCACAGGAGACTGAGATCAGTCCCTCGTGCTTCTGTTTATTCACTGCTCTTTGTTTCTTGTTCCCTGCTCTCTTGTGGGTTTCATCACCAGCCCACTCCCTTTAGAGTTGTAGCTCCTTTTGAGTCTACTCTCAGCCTTGCTCAGGCTATGATTTTCCTTTGGTGTTTCTCCTGCTCGGCCATCTCTCAGTTTTTCTTGTGCTGGTGTGGGCTTATCCTTTTTCCTCTTCCTATTGTAGCACTGTAATCGCTTTTTCTTGGCATTTACAGCCGTGTCTTAAGCATGCTTCTGTCCAAGTGCCAGCAGCTCCTCTGGCAGCACTGGAGTGCAGTGGGTCAGTGCTCACTGGGCACCAGAGGCAATGGGCACCACCTGAAACACGGGAGGATCCATCTGAACGTAAGGAAGCACTTTTTTCATGTCAGGGAGAAGATGGAGCACTGGCACAGGTTGCCTGGAGGGGTTGTGGAGTCTCCATGTGTGCAGATACTCAGGAGTCATCTGGACGTGGTCCTAGGCAGTCTGCTTCAGTAGCTGGCTCTGTTTGAGCAGGGAGGTTGGACCAGGTGACCTCCAGAGGTGCCTTCTATGCTCAGCCATTCTGCACTTGCTGAGCTGTCTGGGACCAGCACAGGCGGTCCCTGGCATCGTCCCTCACACGGCACCTGCAGCTGCCTCACTGCCCAAGCCCTGGCAGCCGTGCTCATACACCACTCCACAGGGTCTTCTTGCAAATCAGGTCCTTGGCTTGGGCTGGCACTTTGAGAGTGGTGGTTGGTACTGTACTGCCTTTCTGTGCAGCCGTTGTCTTGGGTCAAGTAACTGAAACTCCTAAGGATATAATCCGACATTTATAGCCAAGTTCTGTGTCGGTTTGCATTTACATCCGTGCTGATTTCAGAAGACAGAACTTAGACCTCCTCTTGACCAGAGGACCAGCCAAAGGGGTAAACTACATTTTGCTGTTCCACCTTTCATCATCACAAAAGCAAATCTTTGTGTAGTCTCTATATCCTGTGGACTTTGCATTGTTTTCTCATGCCTGTTTAATTTGAACTAACAATCAGGAGTCCTTGCCAGTTGAGAGCTGAATAACAGGAAATTGGTAGCGGGGGCAGAGGGAGCAAATTCAGTTCAAAAATTAAGTTGTATATAGTTGATGTGTTTACTGTTAAATATTTAATTTGGATTAATGGAATATTGAGTGCTATGAGCCTTCCCATGTTAAAATGAGGACTGATATATTTCAGAAGTACTTTCTCTTCTTTAACTGTATTAGTGTGTTGTTGTTAACTCAGAGCTGTACTGCTGAAAAGTCTGTTTGTAGATTACTTCATCTGAGAAGTCACAACTGAAGACAGCATAATCTTTTCCACGGTAGACCTTTTATGGTGATATATTCATATGTTCTGTGAACAGCTGTTGGATCCATCTTTTTAAGATGTTCTTTGCCATAGGTGAGGGGCCATAACAAATGTTGACATATTCAGAATAATTGCACTTATTTATTCTGTTTTCTTAATGTATTTCCTATGCGTACTGCCTTACTCGTGTGTATTGTACTTCACTGGAGGTACGGAAAATAAGTATCACGTTCTTAATTTACAATCTGTTAATGAGTTTTTAAAATAATTCTGTAATACTGAATATTTTCCAGTGATGTCTACTAAGAGAGGATGATGGTGGGTAGGCCCAGGTGAATTTAGTCAAAAGTTAATATTGGTGGTCTTTACATTCTTTTAATTTCTGAATTATTTTGATAATTTTAAATACATCTTTTAAGAATTTTATAGAGGCTAACCTATGTTAGTAAGCCAACTTTTAGGTGATTTGTAACAGCTCTGATACTGCCTCTGATTCGTACAGTTCATCCAATGTCTTTGTAACTTATTTTGTGCCTTTTCTTCCCCTGACACAAAATGTCTCAATAAAAACAAGTTATTTTGCAACACTACAAACCTATTTTATTGTACTGATTTTTTTTACTTGCCTGACCCTTTTGTTTTGTTTTCTGAAGGGGCATGAAGCTCTCAGAATAGAATAGATATTTATAATGGACTCTGCAGAAGAAAATTGACAAGGTGGAAAGCAGGTCATTTTGGAAAGGCAGTGCTACAAAGCGCCTGGGAAACTGGGACTGTCAGTACTAATCAATATATTCCACCATATCTATCACAAATCATTTCTAACAAAAACTGGCACCAGTGGAATGTGAGAATCAATTTACTACTGGCTTCAGTTGTGCTGATTGATGTTGAAAGACTGGAAACACTTTGGGGGGTTTAGCATAGCAAAATGTCTGTGGTGGTGTTACTAACATGCGTACTGGGGGAGTTCCCACGAGCACTAGTTGTCACTTAAACACCCCTTCTTTAAACTGAGATGCAAATGCACAAGGCCACAGTCCTTGTCCTCAGTGCTCCTGCCAAAACATCTTGTTAGGGAATGGCAGAATTCTAACATTTGTCTTCATTACCTGGCAATGAGGTGATAAATAGCTTGACTGTATTTCCTGTTCCCTGTCCAGTGATAAAGAAAATATTGTCAGAATCTGGAAAAAGTGACTGTGGGGAATAGGGGTCAGTGCTGTGTTTTAAACTGTCATTTGATTGTTTTCTCTTCCAGCCCTTTGCTTTGTTAGAGAGCAGTTCATGGAGTCCCTGGTAGCAGAAACTGAATAACCCTGTGCTCCTGTGACTGCTGTTCTTCCCTCCTGCCCCAAACCGTCCCTCTCCTACCAGACGACTGGTAGCATTATTCACCTCATTTTCCATTTGAAGCACATCCGCCCGTTTCCCTCCCTCCAGGAAAACCCAAGGAGTGGAAAGATGGCTTGCTCCTTCATGCACTAGCCTGGCCAAGCAACTCGTTCTGCATCTTCCCAGTGGTTTTATTCCACTACTGTTGGTCCTCCTCCTCTCCCATTTTCAGTGCCCTTAATCTGCATTTAACTAGTTCTAGCCCTGAATATCTATCCCGTGGCCTGTCACTGCCTGGAGTAGATGCAGCACAAACGATTGACCCTCTCTCCCTTTGGCAGTTTGGCTTTGACTGCACAAAACAGCCAATAAAGTGGAAAGGGCTGGGCAGCTGATTATGAGAATTAGCTTGACGCTCTGTAGTTTTATGGATCTGAGATGGAGGAGGAAGTGTTTGCTTAAGAATGAAATTGCTTGTTTGCTTGCTTTCTTTTTCCTGCTGCCTGCTCTTTAGGATGACAAATTCTCAGAAGTCATAGACTAGAAGAATAGCATATGTATTAGCCAGACATAGCTTGGACTGGAGGCTGTTAGCTCATTTTCCAGTGAGTGAAGCTGGAGTGTGTAGCTATGCAGGTCACTATCTGATCTGTCTAGAAATTCTCTGAAAAGACTTGACTGAAGCCTCTGTAGAGATTGTGTCTCAGACATGGCTTGTTCTCACTAGTTTGCTGATTATCTTGGTCTGCTTTGTAGTACACACATCATACTTCTAATAAAAAGCAAATTTGTTCTCACTTCTGCTGGTGCTCTCATTGTATAGTAATTGTTCCCTCATGGCATTGTTTCCCTCTGGCCCATGCATTGCTGAGTCCCCGTGACTCTCCTCCCCTCCTTTCTTCCCACACAAAGCATGCAGTTGTCTGGGCCTTCCCTGGTGCTTTTCTTGAGACACTTCTACAGGTATATTGGCAAAATCTTCCTTTATCCTGATTGCTTCTTCAGCTTCTGCTTTCCATCCTCTCCACAGTGCCACGTTAGCCCCAGGACACAACAGAGTGTCCAGTTGGCATATCCTAAGGATCACCTAGGAAGCTGGGCATCTTTGACCTTTTTGTATAGGGTGGCAAGCTGAGGAGTTTGATCAGACAGCTTTTATAGTAGATTGTCAATACTGCGAACCAGGATCATCCAAAAACACATCTGCTTTTCTTGTGCAGACAGAATGTCAGCTGTCTTCACTCTGTTGGGAGCTTTTTGTGGATTTTAGTTTGTTTTGGGTGGGAGGGGATGGGAGTTTTTTGTGTTGTTGTTGTGGAGTTTTTGTTGTTTTGTTTATTGGGTTGTTTGGTTTACCTGTTTTTTTAATCTCACTCTTTTCCCACCAAGTATTTCTTCCAGCACTCTGAAATACTCCCTGGAGACCAGGCTTTTTTGGGCCTGGAGACCCTTCTCAGTTTTCTTGCTCAAGCTGACCTGTTTGGTCTGCAGTAATTGTATTTTGATCAAGAGAAGGCAATAGATGTTATGGGTATGTAACTGTTATTGGCCTGTGATATATGAGACCTAGTTTCTAGCTCTGGCTCCAGTGAACTCTTGTACATTTTTTATTAGTCAGTGACTGGATGAAGCACATAAACAGGGATGCCAGTCTGAGTCTTCTCTCTCCCAAGTGAATTTGTGTTGGAATGACTGTTCTCACTTAGCACTGGTAATTTACTCAATTTGCTTCAAACTGCCGGAGACTCAGGCAATAAGTTCTGAATCGGGTCAATTTGGACATTGCAGCAAAGTGTAAAAATAATACAAGCTAACATGGTGCTCTGGAGAGCAGTCATGAAAAAAAAAATACCAGCTCCTGGAAATGCAATGATCCAGTCTCATTGAGCCTCTCATGCTGACAGAGTACCATTGCAAGCATGCTTCTTGGTTTGGCTCTTTTAAATCTTGGGCTCAGTCTGTCTGTCCCAAAGTTGCTGTGCCTCTAGATTTAAAATCCTTTTCTTGACACGTGAAAATAACCGGCAAACCTATGCTGACATCAAAAATGAGGCAGCTTTTTCTCACCTGAAAAGTGCTAAAAGTTTTCTCAGTTGCACTGTGGTCTGCCAAACACGTTTTTTCCAGATGCTGTTTTTCTAACCATGTGTTTAAGTCAGTGGTATGGAGTATTTCCTTTTTGGCATGCAGGCTATTTACCTAGGCATATAAATTAAAGTGCTGGAAGGCTCCTGTGTTTGTGGATGTTGGCTGCAGGTAGGTTTTGAAGATGGTGGGACATCCTGATTGATAACAGTAGAACAGTAGTTGTAGTTTAATGACGGATAAAACATAGAGAGAAAAATATCCTTAGAAATGCTTGGAAATGGTCTAGTGGAATATTTTATGTTTAAATTGTGATGCACTTAACTTATACTATTTCAGTGAACTTTCAGAGGATGGTACATGTATTCAGAATTCAAAATGCCAATTTTCCTGCCCAGCATCTCAGTAAACTCTCCTGGAAGCCTCAGAGCTGATGCAGCCAGGACTCCCAGCTTCCTGCCTCTCGTGCCATCTTCTGAGCTGACCATTTTAAACTCGGAAATTTCCAGACCCTGAACACATCACCACTCTGGGTCCCAGTGATCTTGGCAATACTAGAAGCACTGCTGTATGATTTATGTTTGCTGCCCAGTGGCTTGATGCTTAACAGCAGCTGCAAAATGGACTGGATTCTGATGAATTTCCTAGTTGAGGCTGGTCGGTGGTGGGTAGCATCATTAGAATCTCAGCATTTTTCAGAATTTCCCACATCCTCAGCTGGTGATCCCGGAGTGATCACTTTCTTTGGAAATACTACATTGCAGCCTGAAAAGATTCAGGTTGTAAATAATTTGGAGTTTCAAATCTCTTCCCAGGTTTAGAGAACTCATTTCGAGCAAAAGCTATCCGCCTTTTTCTGACATGTCTGGTATGACCACGAATGGAAAAAAGATATCAGGTTTTATAAACCACTGGACCTGATCCAATGCTGTGCTTAGTTTGGAAAGGATATAAACCTTTAACTTGCATGATATGAAGTGCATGCCCAAGGCTAATGTGAGAACGTGTGGCAGTGAGAACAAGCAGCATAGGCATTCGGAGCATTTTTGAGCCTGCCAAGTATTGATTGGTAACGGGAGGGAATGAGTGGAGAAGCATTTCAATTTGGCACCCATATGTGATTTTGATGCTGTCACAGTGAATTAGCAGGACTTTCTTTTCCCTGTAGTCCATCCCAGGCTTTTGTCATTGAAGTATCCCCTTTGCTCGTATCAACTTGTTAATAGACAAAGTGGAAAAAAACCCAAATAAATTCCCAGAACTTTTGCCCCCAAAAAGCCTGATTATGTTATGCCACTATCCTCTGAATGGAGGCTGAACAGTACTAACGACTGTCACAACATAAATGTTGTAGGAGATTCAAGCTACAATTACTCATTTTGCACAGTCACTTAATCCACTAATGGGGAGAAATGGGACAACAGTTTAAGAAGGCAAGAGAACTGTCAGAGATTATTAAATCTGTTGGGATCATTTGGTTTAGTAGTCTGTCTTGACCCAAGTACATGCTTCAGCTAATGCAACAGACTTAATGCCTCCGGTAATTAGAGCAAGAAGAGATGGGTCATCATTAGCAACTGGAAATTCAGAGTTGTATTTCATCTGGAAGGCAGCATCTTCAACAGGGCTTATTTGTTGCCACTGCAGATCATCTGTGAGTCACAAGTGGTACATTGGACTGACTCATTTGTGTGATTTAGTAGAGGCTTTTTAATACATGCTCACTGTTCCGTATGAATAGTTTTTCTAAATAGTTGCCCAACAGAAAAAGGCACAATATCAGACAGCCCTGTGCAGTTAATACTACTGCTCTTATTTACAAGATGTTGGTGATTTCTTTATTGCTGTGCAATTCACAGTTCAGATTACTTTTGATTGTAGGTTTGAAATGTCTTTGTCATATCTGTGAAACGGAAGAGTGAAGAAAGGAGAGCCAAGCAAGCATGGAAAGCATCAGTAATTGGCATCTTCAGAAGATACAAGAGCCAATCTAATACCATTCAAGGCATATATTCACAGAATACTTTTACAAGGGTTTCACAGATCCACAATCATATTCAGTCCTGCATATTGCCAACAGCATGAATGAAAATGATATATCACAGATTGAGTGTTTTTGCAGATACTAGGAAATTTCTAAATTTTCCTCAAAGAGTACTGATAAGTAAATGAAGATCCAGGTACAAACAAAATTAGCTACAATCTGAGCTCTGTTACAAGGTACTATGAAGTGGGAACTCAAATAATATAAATGGGGTGATGTAATATAGCTGAGTCATTTCATATGATTTTATGCAGATCAGCAGGCAGGGAACTGTGACTTGAGAAGACCGAAGTATTGAAGTGTGGCTTGAAAATGCTTGAGAGAAACTGGATAAATCAATGGATGCTCATCAAGCAGAATTTGGGTGTCTGTGGTTGGCTAATTAGGTAAGTGATGCTGAAAACCTCCTCAGGGACACCGCCTAAGAGGGAAGGCAGGTTGCAGTGCTTCAGCAAGAACTGTCTGAAGAAACTGTCTCTCAAAAATATGCCCAGACCCCAACGGGGGCTTAAGGCACTTCTAACAATCACTAGAAAAGAAAAGGATTCAGAGATGCCAAAAAGATAGGCATTCTCAGTGTGGATGGGAATCTCCTTAGGAACAAGTATACTTGGGAGTTTAATTTGCCAAATTAATAAAGTTCAGAAGCTCTCAACAGTGCTCATGTCCGTGATATCTGATGGATTGTGAGCTAACTAGAACTGAAGAGACCTTTTGTGGTTTTGTCTTCACATGGTTGCCTGGCTTCGACAGAGTGCTTTTTATCTCCACAAAGCTGTTGTGAGCTTTTCACAAAAGAATGGGCCAGGTTGGAAGGGACCACAGTGAGTCATCTAGTCCAACCTCCCTGCTCAAGCAGGGTCATCCCAGAGCACATTGCACAGGATTGCGTCCAGACAGTTCTGGAATATTTCCAGTGACGGAGACTCCACAACCTCTCTGGGCAACCTGTTCCACTCGTCAGTCACCTCCACATTTAAGAAGTTCTTTCTCATATTCAGGTGGAACTTCCTGTGCATCAGTTTCTGCGCATTGTCTCTTGTCCTATTGCTTGAAATCACTGAGAAGAGCCAGGCTTCCCATCTTCCCGATGCTCTCCTTCTATGCTTCTTGAAGAACGAGGAACAAGAAATAGCCATTCTTCACTCCCTCTTGCTGGTGTACCTGGGGAATTAAATCGATGTAGGCTCAGAGGAAATGTTTTCTCAGGAGATTGTGTTTATAAGCTTTCGGATCATGGATCCATCTCAGGTTTTCTCCATCTTAGTCTTACAAGCACTGTCATGATAGAAGGTTCCTGAGAAGGACTAATCTGATGGAGGTTTCACTGCAGTAACACTACATCAGCTCAGTAGACCTCACTGGAGAAGCCTGGATTCTTCCCACTTTGTGTCTATGTCCTTTTTTATCTATGCAGGTGTTCTGATTTCTGCACTCTCCTTTCTCTTTACTCTTTCCTTCTGATGCAGGTTTTTCCCACAGTAACATTCCCTCCTTACACATGGCCATCTGCCTCTACTTTTCTTCTGCCTTCTGTGCTGTCTGGTCCTCATGTGACAAATGCAAGTTCTTGTGGTGTCTGTTTTCCTCAGTGAGGTCAAGACTGGCTGCTTCCTCCCATACCACTCTAATCTGTATTTTGCTGGTGGTGTAAGGGCCTTTATCAGTAGTAGTATTTTCTGTTAGCCAAGTAGCACTCTTCCCATCCTGTAAGTAGAATGATATGTGCTACTTTCAGGATGGAAATGATGGATGGATTCTAATAATCAGGATTATGAACATTAGGTATGTTATTATATAAAAGAAAAATTACCACAACCACTTCATCTCTGCCAGCACCATGTCTCTGGACAGCTGTCATGAGGAGTGACCTTATTAGGTGCAAGAAAGAGAAACCCTTAATCTCTCCTTGCTACATAATACACGTCTGAGGTTCTGGGCGTTAAATGTGTGGTGGTGTCAAGAGTGTTAAGGAAGTTGTCTGCTGTATGTGCAGCTGGCCATCTGAGGGGGCACAAGGGACTTAATGTTTTAGGGGCATGCTTTTAATGGAACCTGACCATTTAAAAGGCTAATTCTCCTCCCTTGTACATTCTGCTTGGATATAATCCTATCCAACCCGCCCCTACAAGTTCCTTTTCAACCTATTGTTCCACTTGCCCTCTTTCAGACCCTGCCTTTTATCTGGCTTCTCTAGCAGAGCTCACATAAACTGCTGGCCTCTCAGGGGAAAGACAGCCAGTAAGTCTTCAAGTGAGCAAGAATGTGGTATGAGTCCCTAAACACTGGGGAACCAAGAAAATGTTTTTTAGTGCCCAGCTCCAGTGGAAGCTGATTTGGAAGTAAATGCCTACATGTCTTTGTGAATGAGTCCTCAAGTCCCTCAGCAAAAAGACAATGGCAGATGCCTGGCAGAGAAAGGTTTGCTTTATAGGTGTTGGGGAAGCAGATGTCCTGCAGGTATTGGTGCTCCAATTAATTACTTAAATTAATGTACTTAGTATTTAACTGTTAATGAAGGACATCGTGAAGGATAACTAGCAACAACAGTACCTGTCCTGAGCTAGCACCCAGTGCCCACCCAAGTGCTGCCTTTTGCCAGCTGCTGCAGAGGCAGTAAATCAGTCAAGGGATATCAAAGTCCATTTTCCAGGGGGAAATACTGATTTTACTCAAAAGTGGAGTGTGCCTTCCTTAATAAGGAATGCTTAGCAGCATGGGATCTCATCTCTATACTCTCTCACTCCCTTCCATGTGCCGATGTACCCTTCTTTATAAAAGCCACCAAGCCTCACTGGATCAATGAGGCCTGATCAATTGTTTTTGCCTCTGAATCATCCATATGCGGTTGTTAGTTGAGCTGCTGGCAGAAAACGAGAGGCAGCTTTCTGTCTGTTTACTGTAAAGAAAGCGAAGCAAGCTACAGGAGGGGCAGGCTGCACAATATTTACTGTCAATACAGCCGGAGAGAGAGAGGAGATATAAGGAGAGGGGAGCAGGGGCTGCAGACTTGCAACCCCAGTGAATGATCTGAATGTAAAAATACCCATGCATTTTCAGATGGAAAGAGAGTGGATTAAAGTCAACAAGGGATAACTGAGAGCATTTAAGAAAGGGTGTAGTGAAGATCTGTCGAGGCAGGGACATACTAGTGGCATGCAGAGTAATAATGCTGTGCATGAGTGTACTGAAGCTGCACTGCAATTGGAAAAGCACTTCCAGATCTGCCCTGAGACAGAGCAGTAGCTGGGATATTTGTGTATGCCTGCATGCAAGATCCACCATTTAAAAGTATTAAGATGAATAATAACAATTGAACTTAGGGAATAATACTTGGAGCTAGTTCTCTGAAGCAGCTGGATGTCACCATTGCAGCTCAGACCAGAAAAAGATAATTATTAAAAATAGGCATACTTCCTTGCTTCTCTCTCCTGTTATTCATCCACAGGGGTATTAGGTGACCTGAGCTTCACAGGGCAAGAAGGCTCTGAGCAGCTCTCTCTGAGTGTTCCTCTACTTCTAGAGGCAGGTGAACAAGTGAAGAGTGAATTCACACTTTAAAGAGCAGCGAAGACCATCTTGCCATGAAACCATTCACAGATGAAGATGTAGAAATCTACATCCAGAGCAAGGTAAGACTTTATCTGACCAGATTTTCTGTCTCCCACACTAGGTGTGGATTCTGAAGGGTGCCAAATTTGGCAGTTAGTTGCTCGCCTGCTGTCTTCATTTCTGAGACAAGATTGGGTGAAGTTTCATGAGAACTGTATTTCTAATGAGATTTCTAGGTTTCTGTTGCAGAATCTTATCAGCTGGTAGCCTAATTTTTCAAGATGCTTGTCCTCTTCTTCAAGGTATCTTGAATTTTTGTTCCTGATCTAGAATTCCAGATGTGAGACTAGGTGTAATTGCCATCATTTAAATCTAAGGAAAGGTCCTTGCCTCTCTCCCTGTCTGGTGGTCTTGGCTTGACCGAAACAAGACCGACACCAGGCGTTGCCTCTAAGACAGATTCATGTAGGAACTGCAGAGACAGACTGATATTGTTAGAATTCAGTCATCAGTCTGTCACCTCATCTTAGGATACTTCTCTATATACCATGATTAAAATAACATGTCTCATTAGCACATGCAGACTGGAATCTCATTTTCTGTTTTATAAGATATTCCAGCACTCAATTTTTCCCCCATTATGAAATGAAATAAAACAGAATAAAATCCTCTGTGAAACAATACTGTTTAATAAAAGCGCTAAGTGAGCCATAACATTTTTTTAAAGCTGACATGTTTCATGGCAGTACTTTAGCTAGATCCTGTTTTATAGTCTGCTTTCCCCAACAAAATGCAAGATACCAAAGTGACAAATAATTTCAAAATCAGAAAGCGTAAGGCTTTATTTTCTGTAAAGGATTATGTATTCTAGTACAATGAAGGGGCTGGTAAGAGGTAAGAAAGGTTTGTTTTCTCTATGGAAATGTTTTGGTGACAAGTATGAAAGTTCTCACAGAAATATACCTTCTTCAGCCATGCAGTGTTGTGCACAGGAAAATCATTCCATGAGAATCTGTTCAGTGAGCTATAACAGCGAATGCTTCTCTGAGGATTTAAAAAGCAGACCTACAAAGGAGGGAACAGAGGGAAGCCATGCACAGGAAGATGCTCATATGACAGCCATAAGTACAAGGAACAGAAGCAGAGTGTAGTTAAGTGAAGCTCATAGTTGCCAATATTTTAGGTTATACTGAAAGTCTGTTTTCTAGCAGCCCTCCAGCTCTGATGGATTCTTGGTTCCTGCCTGCTCCTGAGTCTCTTGTCCAAGTGATGCTGCCTAACCTTCAGGCAGTTCAGCTTGTCAAATGCTGCCTGTTTTTGGAAATAGGTCAACCACCTGGTGCAATGAATCTCTATAATACCAGAGATTTCATCCTTAAGCCACTCATCAAAGGAAAAATTCTATGCATATGGAGCGTATGTGGCTGGGTAAATAAGAGAAAACCCAAGTGTTCTTAACAGTTCCTAATAAATCCCAATCCTGCTTCCTTCCCCCTTAATAAAACCTTAATTGACCTTGTTGTTCAGGTTTTGTGCATGTGTTTTGGCACAATTCCCCAAGTTAAGACCTGGTGAGGGGAATGCCAGTAGGTCACAGAAGTGACTGTCCAGCAAGGACCTTACGATATCTCTTCTCCCAGTGTGTCTGTGCAGGTGCTAGAGGCATCTGAGATAAATGCCTTGGCTCTTCAGACTCATGTTCTGTTTTCTGATTTTTTTGCCCTCCCTTCTGTAAGAAGGTTGTATTTTCCAACAGGATGATTAGGGAGCTAATTACGGTTAGCTAATTATAGTGAGCACCCTCTGTCAGTCACATGCCCATTGTTCTTATATCCCTGCTCCAGTGATGAGGAGTACACATCAAAAGAGGTGTTTGGTGGTGCTCCCTCAATTGGTTGAGTGTGTACTCTTATGAAGGATTCATGACAACTGCTGTAGCCTAGCCAATAGGTGACAAAGGCAGGATTAAATGAGGCCAGGCTGGGTTGGATGAATTCTCCCAGGATACTGGAGGTGGCAAAAAATGTTTCCAGCAGGTGCCCATTAGACAGAGCAGAGTGTGAGCAATGCATACAGAGGGCACTCTAGGTCTCTATTTGAGCTGACCCACTGTGAGATTGTATACTTTCTATACTTTCCAGTTTAAAAAAGTCTATTTTTTTGTCTAAAAGCTCTTAGCAATGGACAACTTTCTCTGCCACTCACCATTCGCTTGCTGGAGAAACCATTAGGTATCTTGTTGAGCAAGACAAGCTTATTGCACTGTTCCAAGGAGTTGTTCTGGATGAACAAAAATAAGGTGGAGAAGATAGCTATAGATGCCGATGGAGAAGTACCATAAATGAAAGCTGAGATGAGGAGGTGAAAATGAACATGGGCTAAAATCTTTCAGTGTTAATTTTTTTTTGAAAAAAAAGTACATGTAAGTAGCTAAAACTGTTCTTATAGAAAAGAATGAATTGGAATGAGGAGGAGGGTGAATTACGAGGGAAATTAAAGGGACTACATGGTGTTGAGAGAGCAAAGAAACAGGATGTCAAGGGTGGATGAGAGCCCAGTGAAGGGTATATGATGCTGCTGTCTGACATATTTCCCACTTCCAAAAGCTAGTCAGGCTTAGTAAAAGTACTGTTAACTTTGTTGTCTGAGGGAGGAAGGTCTTCAAACTCTGCTCATCTTCAAGTTCAGTATTAGTCAATTGCTGTTTACTGGTTAATGGATGTGAGGCAAGCACCAGTCCACTTTAGTCCATTGAATGGTCGCTTGTTGTGAAGAAGTGAATCCATTTGTCCCCTTCCAGGGCCTGGGGACACATTTCAACATACTTTAGTGTTTTTGGCTGATGGTTCAACATTTGACATAATGGTGTCCAAAAGGACTTTTAAAGAAGTACTTGTCAATGATATTGTTTTAAAGAGAAGCGCAATTGGTTTAGATGCTGAGGAAGATGCTGAGTAAACAGGAATTTTAGACAGTCATAGGCTGGTTTGGGTTGGAAGGCACCTTTAAAGATCTTATATTGCAATCTCCCCGCCATGGACTGTGACACCTTCCAATAGATCAGGTCTCAAAGCCCCATCCAGCCTGGCCTCGAACTCTTCCAGGGATGGGGCATCCACAGCGTCTCTGGGCAACCTGTGCCAGTGCCTCATCACCCTCACAGAATTTTTAACTTATGCTTTTGCTTCATTTTCGTCTTTGATAATAACAAAAGACTGTAGCAATTATGTTTGACTGTGGCAATTATGCTTTGCCATTCACTTTAGCCAAGTGATGAGCTCTGTTTCTGATTTTTTTTTCTTGCCTGCAAACAATAAGATTTAGTAGAATAGGGTGAGGAAAAAGAAGAATCAAGAAGAAAGCAAATGCTGCAACCAAATGAGATGAAGCATAGGATCCAAAAAAGAACACTAAACAGTCTTAATATTTCACTTTGCATAAGTAATTCTGGTTGTATAAGTAATGACAAATATGTTAATGAACTTCATTAACAGTAGCTGAATCTCCTCACTTTGGTAAATGTGTAAGGATATTTGGGAAGTATTAAATGTCCTTTACTAACATGGTTCCTTCATGTTCCTCCTGTTGAATCTCCTTGTTCAGATTGTGACTGTCCCTTTATGCTCGCTTCATTTTTAGTCGTAAGTGAAGGTTCAGGTTCATCTTATATTTTTCTGAGTTGTCCACCCCTCACCTCAGTCCTTCCAAGACTCAGACATTTCACTGAAATAACTTTCAATAACTCATTATGCTACTACTTTTTGAATTGAAGAACTATACTTTAAGCCACACAAACACCTAGTTCCCAGTGAGACCAGCTTTGGAAAGAAGCTTTCTCACTATCTAGGAGTAGATTCTCATCTGTACTTCAGCCATAAAGACAGTGTGGATACTTTCAGTGTATAAGGTAGGCATCCTAATGATGCCACAGACATCTACCACTTGACTAATGAACAGATCCGTAACTCTTGATGTCCTGTCAGTTCTTGGAATGAAACATATCCTGGCTTTGGGAATGGCTACTTTATGCAGGGGACTAACTGGTATTCTGCATCCAATGGATAAAGAATTGAGACTGTAGCTGTAGTTGATAACAAATTTATCCGTGTAATGAACTCTTTTCCTTCCATCCAATGGTGTTGGCGTGGAAATATCAATTAATGCTCAATAGTCTTGAATATTGACCCTTTGGTGTTCACAGCTCTGTCTCATGGTAAATTGGTTGCAATACACAGGGAGCAATTTTTATTCCCAGTGCAGCACAGGCACAGACGTTTCAGGATGCTTTAAGCTGATTTGTGTGCTTCCCACTGGAGACAAAGACTGCAATTACCTGTAACATGAAGTGTCTTTCCTGGAACTGCCAGGTGGAACGGCGGCATTACCTGGTTTCCAAAGCAGTGGAGGAGGTGCAGAAGATCATCCAGCAGCTGACCGCAGAAATCAGCTACAAGGCCGTGCGATTCCAGGCTATCTCCAACTCTGGCATTCACAATGAGAACATTAAGGTATGAACAAGAGCTCTAAAGCACTCTCTGGCAGCGTGTAGACAACCAGAAAGTGATTTCTCCATTATGTAAGTGTTTGTATGGGCAGGTACCTCACCCAAAACACCACAGACAACATGCTGACACTTCACTGTGGAGTTCTAGTGACTGGGTCATTGGCAATTACTCGTGGACATCTCACAGCCAGAGGAGCATCGAAGAGAGATGGGTAAATCAGGCAGAGCCTTTTTACAGCTGCTGTGTTTACAAAGAGCATCTATTGCCAGAGCTGTCAATCCACAAGAAGAAGCCAAAGCTCTTTGAGAGAGAGAAAGAAAAACTTATGCAGCAGTAACATAAGAAAAAATGCTCAAATGCTCATGCCTTCATGAGCTATGACTCATATTTTTCACAGGTGGAAAAGCTGTCAACTCACTAAAAAAAAAAGAAAGGAAAATTAAAAGTCCTTCTTCTGCTATGAACATTAGAAAGCTCCTTCAGAAAAATATGTTTTTTCTTTGTCATGAATCGGAATTTCTTTTTTATTGGGAAAAAAAAAAGCTTATCAGTGGGAGAAGTGAAATGCCTCACCATTTTAGACCTTCAGATATGAAAATAATAATGCCCTGTCCCAGCTGTCACAGAAGAAGGCTGCTTATTTCTTGTGACTCCATAACGTAAAAGTAACTAGCGTAAAGACACAAGAAACAATCACAGCAATGGCAACTTCAGATGAAAACAATCTTTTTCATCTGAACCAGTTTAAATACTCTAATGTCAACCATTATACTAAACCACAGCCATTTACAGATCAAATATGTAAAAGCATGAGGCAACTTTTGCAGCTCTCTAGGACTGAAAGGGAAGAAGTCTTTGTATCAAGCTGCTGGACGGGTATGGAGGTGGAGGCAAAATATAATCACCCAGTCTAAAATGGGGCTATTGCCCTGGGAACAAAGTCATTCAGATTCATAGCTTTTCTGGAATTTTGTGTATCCCAGAGCATGTAGTCTTGTCAATAAGTATGGCCACAGTGACATAAAATAGTGCCACGTCCTGGTCCACGAGTTCCTTAGTGCTAGAGTCTGCCAGCCACCTCTTGTGCTGGAACAAACCTGCTTGGCTAATGAGGTCTGACAGGACCAGGGTCAGGGCAAAATTGTTGCTCTGGAAAGCAAAGCAGAAAAAAACCACCAAGGCAATCTATTATGAGCAGTAACTTGGTGTTATGGTATCCAGATCTGGACAAATTCTGCTTGAAAGAAATCCTCAAAATACATTTCCTTAAAAGTGGCAGATCTGTTGTTCGTGCTTAACTGAAGCCAGTGTTATGAACCCGTGGAAGTAACACTAGGAGGACCTAACTGTCCTGTATGTATGGGGCAGCAAAGAATGAGTTGATGAGAAATTATTTTGGTTTGGGCTGTCTACTTTCAAAAATTGGAGACTTTAATATCGTTGCTGACATACTTCAACATAGAGGAGACTTGTGTCAAGGGAAAGTCAATGTATTCATTATTTTGTGTTTAATTTTGCAACATCTTTTTTTTTCTGTCAGTTAAATCTACAGTGATTTTTCAGAACTTTCAGCTTCTGGCTAAAAGGAATCAATTTAACATGGCGAGAGATCTAGATTTGTTGAGAAGCCTCAAGCTCTCTTCCAAATATGAAGGGCTGAGTGGAGAATAGCTAAGGAAAGTCTTAAGTCCATGTTTTTCTGTAGCCCATGTAAAAAAAGGCACACTTTAATGAAAAACTTGAATTAAAATTCAGATGGACAAAGCAGATTATTTAATTTTTAGAAGTTTTAAGTGTTTGTTTTTGTTGTGGACCACCATTTTTGGAGCTGTCAACTGTGCAGGGCGTATGCAAAAGCTATGGAGGCTTCAGTAAAGTTATGATGAAGAGGTCCAGACTAATCACTGGTACTGCACTGCCCAGCGGCATTGCCAAGTGTTTAATCAAGGTGGGGGCATGGAGGAGATTTTCCTTTAACAAACTCCGAGCATCCAAGGAAGCTTGCAGCTTTGCTCTGTGAGTGAATGACCTAGCACATGCTTTCTCTCTGTTCTGTGTACTTCTTGTTTTCCTTTCTGCTTCTCTCAGGATCAGCCAGCTTTACTGGCCAAGTGGTCAGCTATGCTTCGGAGGAAGCGCCCATTCCACCCATCCATCCAGGTACAAAGCCTTCCTGCCACCTGGTGCCTGAGAATCCCTGTGCTTGCTTCCTCCTCACCCACCCTCTTCTCCAGACAACTTCACCCACCAAACTGATCCTTCCATGACTATTTCATCCTCTGCACAAGAGATTTGCTTTCTTTTTTTCCTCAAAGCATAATTATTTTCTTTCTAACCTAATGTTGCTGCCTTCCTGGAACAGCCTGGCCAGGTTCACAAGAATGAGGTTGTATTTAATTTTCCCGGCATACTTTAGAAAAGGTTTTAATAGAGCAGAATTGGCCACAATTTACACACCTCAGAGTTGGAGGCTCTCACTCAAGCCTGTGACTCGCTGGGGCCCATGGTCTGCACATAGCATGTGAGACCATCGTGTGACACAGCATAGGGGTGGGACTGGGATTTGTTTAGGCCAAGAAGACATCAACTGCCCAGCTTCACAGTGCTATTCCCAGCCTTGTGTATTCTGTTGTTTTCTGGTAAGCCCCAGGTGGAGGACCCTTGTGACTTGCATTTGCAGGCACTCACATAACACGTGGAGCACTTCCCTTTACAATCTGTTGGGTGCCAGTGCATGCAAGACAGCATTTTGGTGTGGGGGAATGGTTATTTACCTGCAAATGTGGCTGAGGCAGTGAGAGGAGCAGTAACTGCATGACAGCCATTGTATTTTTTCCTTGTGGAGCCTAGCACTCTGTTTCTGAGCTGCCCACAGGATTTCTCAGCCCCAGCAAACCTGATGTGTGCAGGTCAGCTTGATCTGCACTGTCATCCTTTCAGCATCCTTCTGCCTTCATGGTTAATGTATGACAAAAGAGCAGCTTCCTGGTGTTTTCTTTGCTATTTCTGTCCTTCTGGCTGGCCATCTTTTGTTTTCCAAATCTCTTGCCAGGGAGCAGAGAAAACCAGCTGCTCTCTCTGAGAGAGAGAGAGACAGGAGGTGAGCGTAGCAAGGCAGCCCCTGCCCTATGGTCCCTGAGTGAGACAGACACAGGGAGGGCAGCTGGGTCAGCCAAGAGCCTGGATCATCAGGCAAGTCTGCTGGTAGGCCAGGTCTGAGGTCAAGCCACTCCCCCACTCACTGGGGTCAGAATCAGCCTCAACAACAGTAACCAGGGTCAGATGTGGTCTATTGATTCCAGGCAAGTCCAGAGTGGCCAGGTGGGTCTGAGGCCAGGCTGGGGTCTGAGGCATTCTGCAGGTAGGACAACAAGGTCTTTGGCCAGGCACTGGCACAGCTATCACACAGTTGGAGACCAGCACTCCTTTGATGTAGCCCAGGGCTGAGCTGGAATGGGAGTCCCAGACCTGTGGGCAGAAGGTGTGGATAGAAGTCCCAGAAAGGCTGCTTAGGGACATTAAAGCCTGTTAGTGCCCTCAGGGCCCTGGCACCTCTGTGGTAATACTTTAAATCAGCTGAGCTATGAGGAAGGCTACCAGAGTGTTTTGGATTATTACAGGAGAGTGACAAGCGTGTTTCGTTCACCGTGGGCGTAACCACGTCGCAGCAGCGGCTGTCACTTCACATCCTGCTCATGCAGCAGCTTCACCTTACTTATGCCAGAGTAAGTTAGCCTTGCTGGCAAGTGGACTTGAAAAGCTCCTAAGCCAACATGGCAAAAATCTGAAGGAATTTGAACACCCCTTCTGGAGCCACAACTACCAGATGCTTCCAAGGTAGCACTTGGACATGTCTGGCTATGCCCTGGGCCAGATGATGTTTTGTGGTATTTGAGTCACCTTATTCTTTCCTTGCAAATACTATCTCAGAACTGGTTTTTATTGGAAAATGGTTGTTCCCCAAGTGAGGCAAATTAACTGGCTTGCAAACAAGTGTGTTTAAGGTTTCCTTGTCCATTGGTTGCTGCCTCCATCCTTACACCATTTCTGTCATGCTCAACAGGAAATGCAGTTCCATACATCACAGCTGGCCAAGACCTGGGCTTATTTCTGAGAGTGCCACTGCCTCTGTAGGCTCAGGCATGTCACTTGCCTTATGTCTCTGTCCCTTTAAAGGCCAGTCAGAGTGAAATACTTGCAAAATTAATGGGCCATAGCTTTATTTTGCTAATGCCTGTAATGGAGTTCGAAAGAGATCAGAAAGGTGCACTCTTTACCATAGTTATTACTAGTGTTGGACTCTGGGCTTATCTCAAGTAACAGTTCTGAGATAATAACTAGCACTATTTGGGTTTCCCTTGGCTGGATCTCAAAACATATTCTCCAATGCCTTCCTACTCCTTGGAAGCTGCTGGTTATTACATCTCATGCAATTGCAGACTAGAAATAACAAGAAAAGGAGGAAACCATGGCAGGTGTGGTGACAAATCAGTCAGTGAGCTCTTGTCTTCTAAGAGCCATGGCTGTCACATCAGACTCCTTCTAAGACAATTTCCTTTTAGTCTGCGTGCCTCCAAGGTAACCCTTAGACAGGTCCTGGCTGTGTTCAGTTGGTCCCATCATACCATGGTTTTTCCTTCTTTCTAAACCCTCAGTGTTACCTATTACTTCCTTAACTCTGTTTTCCTTACTTTAAGTCATGGATCTGCCCTTGTCTCCTCTCTCACCCTCTCTGAACTCTCCTAGGTCTTAGCACCCAGCCAATTCCTCATCACAGTTCCTCTGCGTGGCCTGACCGGTTACAGGGAATGCCAGGTACGGCACTGGCGCTATTACACCGTGAATGGAGCCAAGCTTCTCTCCTCCGTGCGTGACCCTGAGGAATTGCATCAGTGGCTAGAGGTGGAGCAGTTCTCAAAAAGCCTTCAGCAGTGGCACGAAGAGGATGTGAACATCGAAGGTGATCTGGTTCCAGCCAAAGTCCTTATCGTCTTCCGGGAGCTGGTGGAGAAGTCGATTGTCTCCTGTAACCTCTCCAGTGAGTTTGGTGGGGACAGGTGTAAGGGAAACCATCACACACGCAAAGTGTTTGGCTTGCGTGGTCAGAAGCTGAGCAAAACACTCCAAAACCAGGAAGCCTTCAAGCGATTGCAGTGACGTACATAGACCTGCATTGAATATAGAATTCAGTAGTTCTTGGGCTCCTTGTACCCAAGGTGTTACTGCTTTCTTAGGAATTTGGGTAAGGTCTCCAGCAAAATCACCCTCGCAGTTCAACTAAGAGGCAGCCCAGATTTTTAGAAAAATTAGGAGTTTGGGAAAAAAGTCTTTCCGTACTACAGCACCTGCAATATATTTAGATTATCAAGGAAAGTAGTATAGCGAAATTGGATACCGGAAAAGTGCGTAAGTCTGAGGAGAACATGCTTAAAGATATTTATAGGGCAGATAATGCTCCGGGGAAACCTTAGCTGCTCACAGCTTTCCAGCATGGGATGGTGGGAACTAAGTAGAAGGAATTCTACTGAAGCATACCAACGTATGTTGGACAAGTGCTCTTTTCCCCAGTGTCCAGGCTACTTCTGTGGTGCCTCTTCCCATAGCATGTTTCCAGGATGACTTTACTCATCAGCAGCCTAATGAGTCTTCTGTATTTCAGAGCAATAGAAACCATTTCCACTCATCTGATTGCACTCTGAATTGTAGTCACAGGAAAAAAACCATGTTAAAGTCAAGCTCTGCTAGATAGTGGCTTTTTTTTCAGGAAATACTTGTTACCATAGCAATGGACAGGTGGATAGGAATGAAATTTCACCATTGAGGCTCACAAGAAAGAGCAGCTGGAATGGGCTTGCTTCTGAGGCTTTACTTAGGTGAAAGGTATTGTGTTGAGCAGCAGTCACATCAAGTTAGTGAGTGAAAGTTGTTGAGTGTTGCAGGAAAGGTACTTGCAAGGACCCCAGAGAGTGATGTTTGGGTTGATGATTCTGTTGCCTTTTTTGTAAGGTCTGCTGGGAGGACATGAGCGAAGATGAAGTCAGGAGAAGCAATTACTGTTTTTGTTTATGTGTGTGAAGAACGGACTTCCTTCATCCCACAGTATGGCTAAAGTTACAGGAAAACTTCACTGATTTCATTGCTTCCCTGTTTTTTAATTCTTTGAGCACTAGCAAAATCAGTTTCTGAGGTGTCTCACTTTTCATTAGTGGAAAAATAGGTATAAACATTGCAATGCTTTTGGAAATGCCATGAACATATTTACATGCTGACACAGCAGTTGCTCTAACACTTTTGAGCTGCTAGCGATCCTTATTGGGAGCTTGGGAACAGAACAGTTCCTGTTTTGATGCCAGGCTTGGGCTCAGCAGGGAAATAGCACGTGGATTTTCTGAGGTTTATGAAGTTCAGGTTGGGATGGACTCTACTCTTTGCAAGGTAATTCACCCCATGAATTGCTTCTTAGCCCATGCCAATCAAAATGAGGTGGGATAACACACTGCTCTTTAAACTGCTTATGTTCATCTGCTCAGGCTTTCACTTCAGTGGGTTAGAGGATGAGCACGCAGTTGGCTCAGATGGCAGAGCTGAAGGGACAGTGATCCTGCCAGAGTGACCGGGTCAGAAACTTCTTCCGTGAACTCAGCTGGACCAACAGGAAACATCCCACAAAGTCCATTAGTTGGAGCTTTCTTTCCTTTCTGTACTCTTAGATCATGTTTTTCCTGGAGATGAGCCGCTCTTCTTTCACACTGAGGAAACTTCTTTCCTCCAAATCACCTTGGAACTAACTCTTCCTAACTAACTCAGCGCTTGCAGTGATGTAACAGTTAGCCTTTTCTGTGTGACTGCTCATACCGTAAATTCTGGTATTGTCCTCTGTGCATCTCCAGAAACAAACCTTACAGATACCCCACAAAACATTCTGAATGACTGGCAGTGGTAAGTGTGATCTGGCAAGGGTCTGATCTCAGGTCCTCTGAAGGAAGAAGAACATCTTTAAATAGGAAGCCTTCATCTGGTCCTCTCTAACCTGCAGTGATCTCCTTGTACCGTACCATTAGAAATGTTAGGTTGCACCACTTGTCTAGCTTTATTTTTAAGAAACTGATCCTAGGATTTAAGAGGACCCACAAAGGAAAAAAAAAGCATGGTAATTGAGTATAAAGTTGAGAACTTAGTTGTTCTTTCATCTTCTTCCTGTTCTTATTCCTCAGGATAGATTTAGACAGATTTAGGTTTTTCTCATGTTCTGCTTATGGCACTGAAGAGGAAGTGTTAAGGCAGACTAATAGAACTGCGAGGTCCTAGACAGCCTCTTGCTTGGCTTGTGGAAAAGGACCTTTTTGTCTTTATTATCTTCTCTTGTTGTTCTTTCACAGGTAAAGTGACAGTGCTAGAGAGCTTCAGCTCAGTGGTCCGGGTGGCTGTGGAGACATCAGAATCCCAGGTTGAGGTGGAGCTGGTCCCCGCTGTGGAGATTCCAACTTGCTGGCCCGAGAAAGCCCGGTGGCCTCGTTGCCTTAAGCGCTGGCCTTCTCAGGAAAAAGTGCGATGCATCAAGGTAAACAGTGTACAAAACACCCTTAACTCTGGGATGGAATTTACCTCTCAGGTGTCTGACAGTGTTTTCCCAAAGGAAGAACTGCTCGGTGGTGGCAGTAGGGTTAGAAGATGTATTCTCTAAAGAGAGAAGCAATGTTTCAAAATACTGTCGGATTTTATTTGGATTTTGTTTTCGCCCCCTTACAGAGGTGAATTCTATAGAAAAAATCTGAGTTAACTTTTTATTGCACGAGTCTCTAGGAAACAGTTCTGCCTGCATCACACAGCTCTGACATGCATCATTCTTGCTGTTCTGCTCTGCCTCATGTAAGCCTTCAGCAAATGGGCTGCTGTCTTGCAGTTTTCCCTCCAGCTCAATCCCATCTTTCCTTACAATGCTCATGGCTGGACTCTAGCACTTCAGCTCAGCTCCAGTTGCCATGTTCCTGCAGGTCCCATTCCGCCTTCCAGTCCTGCTCCCCTCTTATGCACAGCCTGCTGCTCCACAGCAAAGTGCCTGCAAAACTGCACCTCTGCTTTAGTGGCACTGCTGGTACTGTGCCTGATGGCTCTAGAGCAGGATCTCCCTGCAGTAACTGATAACCAGCACACAAGGAAACAATGCAAAATGCGTGTTTATTCAACTAAGAATTAAGATGGGAGCACTCCTCATGTTTGCTGCCTCTGCTAACCGGGTTTAGAAAAGGCTTCGAGAGATGTCACACATGCTTTTTAACCTCTCTCTGCGGTGCTGGGAGAAGTTTGCCTCTGACCTGCTGTCACACTTCCCCTGTTGTTCACAGTCTCTGGGTTTCGACCTCCTGGCCCGCTCTAATTATCACTGGCAGCTGTGCTTCTCCCGTGCTGAGCACATCCTCATGGAGGGACTCGATGAAGACGGTGGTTGTCGCATGAAGTGCTTCAGGGTCATGAGGCAGATGAAGGAAGATGTCTGGTGTGCTGGAAATAAGCCTGTCATCACAGCTTATCACCTTCAGGTAGGCATCACCCTGATACCAACATACAGTCGCGGGATCTGTTGCAGTGGCTCCCATCCAGTAATGTCAGAATGTTGTGGTGTAAATCAGTGTAGCATCTGTGTAACTTCTGAGGTAACTGTCAAAACTGCTGTACCTTTTCAATGCTTTACAGTGGCAAGGAGTTCACTAAATATGTGTCCCAAACTTCAATAAGAAACTAAGGCCTGTAGGAACATTATGATTGCAGCAACATAAATAATGTTAGAGTCGAGGCCCCTGGTCTGTTTTGACTTCACATTGTACTGTTGTCTGTAATTGCACACTTATTTCCTGCTTCTTGACTGTCCCAGCCATCTATATCCATCTGTCTCTCTAGTGGAAGATGGTGCTTTTTTCTTTGTGGATATGAACCAAACAAAACTGTCTTAGGTGAGCATTATTAATGAATTAGGTGCAAACTGCAGTTCTGGTGGTGTTTCACCTGGGGTAGGAAGGGAAGAAAGATTTAAAGAGGTGGTTGCATCCTCCCTGCACCTACTTGAGGGTTCAACACAGCTTCAAACAAGATTTGTGAAGAAGAGACAGAAGACTCTGCTATGACTGTGTCCCTACATCTGACAGCTGCAGACACCGATGGGCCACAGGCAGCAGCATTTGTCAAATTATAGATTAAAAATCCTGTTTTCTGGGACTTCATCCTCCTGGAATTGCCAGGAAGCGGCTATACTTTTCCCACCTTAAAGCCTCAAGCCACCAGGTTCCCAGAGTACTGATCTTTTGCTGTCCAAAACTAGATGCAATGCTAAGATTTCTCCTAAAGAAAAAGCTGGTGACCATCAAATGCTGTTACAGTCATGGCACTACTCTAAGTCAGGATGGAGTCAAAAGAAAATTGATGAGGCTGATTATAGCTTAGCTGAATGCAAAACTCCTCAGTGCCTGTAAGAACAGCCTGGTGGGAAAACTGTCACACGTAAGACAAAGTGGAAAACCATTTAACTGTTAGGAACAATGTTTTTCTGTGGCTGACGGAGCAGATGTGCAGGAAGTGCTGTTGCACAGACTCTTGATCAAAGTAAGAAACTATTTAGAAGCTCTTCAGTTCTTTACTGTAACTGTACTTCAGGCTCTTACAGCAAGAGAGAATTGGTTTACCAGACAGAAGGAATTTTTCAAGATTACTCACTTTAAAAAGAAAAACAGGAAAAAAAAGAAAAATGAGAGAAAAAGGCAGTGGATAAACCAGCAGTTGAGCAGAGGCTTAGTGTTAGGTTTCTTCACATTCTCAGGTTCCCCCTGTCAGAGGTATCCAATAACTAGGATCAAACAAGACTCCATATGAGAAAGACCCTCTATGACAGAGGAAATTTGCCTCCCAGAAGCTCTGAAAGCCAAAGAGGACCAAGTAACTGCACTTCTTTTGCTTACCTGCGTAGGAATGAAGTTCAAGATCTGGAATTTCAAAAATAGCTAGGTACATTCCGAAAGCAAACTCTATGCTGCTGGTAGACAGCTGGCAGTTGGGGACATAAATTCTGGGGATAAATCACCTATTTGGGCACCTGACTGAAAAAGCCGAGCTGTTTTCCTTGCCTCCAGAAACTTCATTGCAGCTGCTGCCTGTGGATCCTGCTGAAGCAGTTTTAGTGTGTCAGAAAGTAACGGCTCTGCAAGTCTTCAAGGAGCAGCTCTCAGAGTTATAGGTTGAATTCCTCACTATGTCTTTCTTCCCTGGTGACATTCAAAAAAAGGCTTTGTGGTTATTGCAGCTGTGAACAAAAAATTTTTCACATTTGAAAAACTGTTTGAGAAGAAATTTGTCAGCAGTACAACTATAGATGAAATTCTACCTCTGTAGAAACAGAAAAGTTGAAGGTTGTGTTTCTGCCACCTCTCACAATGTCTGTGAGTCTCTTTTTGGGTAGCTGAATTAGCAAAACAAAATTGGTATTTAGAGGACAGTTAAGGGACTTAGCAGAATTATTGAAACCAGGATAGGTGATTTTGTACTTTAAAAAGTGATTTCAGGCTGACCAAGGCAGTCAATATGGCTTTTTTGGCACAGTTAGTCTAAGTTCCTTGAGTAAGTTCTTCTCAGTCATGGGAAAGTCTGAGAAAATGTAACATAGGCAGTGTAAAAAGAATACTGTAAGAGCAATAATCATATGCATTTTGTTTGTATTTCACAAACGTTAAATTGCATAAAATAATCTTCAGGGAATAGAACGTAAGAGGTGCAGTAGGTATCACATGTCAGAAAAAAACAGGCAGCATTTGACCAGAAAGCAAGCCTTGCACCTGCAATAGCTTCTTGGAATCTCAGTCTGTTTAGGATGCAGATCTTTGTGCGTCTTCAGCGCAAATACAGCTGAAGCTAACAAATAATTATGTTAATCTCATTATTCTCTGTCCCTCCTTGCACCTACTGGCTTCTACCCTTGCATAATAGGCCATTTTCTACAGCCTAAAATGCCTGGCATTTCTACAGAGGCTCCTGCTGGAGGATGGCAAATAGGCCAAGATTATTTTAGCCTGATCATTTTCCTTGGGCTCCTGGCTCAGTCAGTGGAGAGTGGCTTCTCTAGGGAGAGATCCTAACCAGGCACCTTCTTCCTGGTCTCCAGAGGAGACTTTAGTTGGGATCCCTCCATTGCAGAAACGTTAACACAGGGAGGTAGCAGCGCAAGTCTCTGTGATTTCCAAGGCTGTCAGCCATTTACCAGCACTAAAAGTGCCTTAGTAAGCTGTGTGAGCCCTCGACAGAACCTCTAACACATCTTCTCTCCCATCTGCTTCTTGCAGACAGTGCTATTCTGGACGTGTGAAAAATACCCACGCACCAAGGATTGGCGCTGCTTCCCTGAAGCCTTTCTGAGGCTGGTACAGAAGCTGCACAAGTGTGTAAGCCAGCACTTCCTCAAGCATTACTTTCTCAAGAACACCAATCTGCTCAAATATGCCAACACCAGTGACCTGGACCTGGTGGCCAGCAAGCTTGCAGTCTTCTTGCAGAACCCCGTTTTCTGCCTGGACTAAGGCAGGCAAAGCTCTCGCCCCAACCCCGAGTCGATCCCCCAACTCGTCTCCCCACCTGTGGTTGTTCTCCGTGTCCTTGCAGTAGATGTTGCAGCTGGCTCTGTAAGACAGTTGGCACATGCAGCGCGAAAGAGAAGTGTCGAGCTGGCAGCAGTGGGCGGTGAAAACTGATGGGAGGTATCACTTGATGCCCAGCTGATCTAATTTGCTTTCAACAGTGACAGCCTGCCTGGAAGCCACAGCCAGTGAAACCCAACTTTCTGTGTCAGTCAGAGCAGGCAACCGCGTTGTTCTGTGTCTCTAGTCTTGTGGCACCTAAGCTGAAAGGCAGTGCAAAGGAGTCTCGCTCTGCTGCCTCCGTAACATGGCACATGTATTGTTGCCGCAATCGCCTTCCTCACAAGGACAGCGGGTTTAATTGCCTGCTTACCTCACAGGCCAGCTCTGCAGAAGGGCAGAGGAACTTTTCCGAGGTGTTCTGAAGCTGGAAGCTTTCTCAGAGGAAATTCAGTTCGATGAGATCCTGCTCCAGTAGGATCCAGGAAGAATTTAACCGTACTGCTAGTGTTGAAGAGCTCAATAGAAGCAATAAGAGGAACAGTGGGTTTTGCCTCTTCATTTTTCTCTTCTCCACTTATGTTTTTCTTCCAATTGCTTCAAATATGTCTTTTTCATGTTTGCCTTTAGCAGTCATGTTAGTGCATACAATCAGGGGGCTTTGGCGGGGCAGATTTCACTCCCATCCCTGGCTCCATCCAGCAGGCTGGAGGAGGAGCAGGTCTTTCCCTAGTTGTTAGTACCCGTGTATTTTTGGGTGCCGTGCAGAAGGAGAGTATTTTTCAAAGGCTCTTAGCTCCAAGATCCTCAGTGCTTTTAATTTTGTGGATGTTTCAAAAGAAAATTAATTTCAGTATTTCAAAAGAACAGAGCTTTAGAATTAATATAAAGAATGTTGGGTTTACTGTTATTAAACCACTGAAACAAAACCAAAATAGAGGGGGTTTTGGGCTGGGTTTGGTTTGGTTTGGGGTTTTTTGGTCACATCTGTGCAGGAAAGTAAATAAGTCCTTTGCCAAGGGGGGTGGCAGAGGTGGGATTTGCATCCCGCGCTCCGGGGAGCTGCACGAGGCGCATCCGCAGCGCGGCATCTCCCCGTCGTGGCAGGCTGCGGTACAGCCGCGCGTCTGCAGCGCAGCCTCTGCCCCTGGATGGTTCCTGCTGCGGGCAGCGCTGGGCCTGGCCGCTCCACGGGGACGGGAGCGTCCTGCAGGGGGTCCAGGGCTCAACAAAGCTGGTGGGAGGGCTGGCAGGCGTGTCCTGTGAGGAGCGGCTGAGAACTTTGGGCTTGTCAAGTTCAGAGGGATGGACGGCAAGTAGGTACCTCGTGGCTGTCTACAGCACCCTGAAGAGGGGAAGAGCCTGATCCTTTCTCCCTGGGATCCAGTGACAGAACACATGGAAGTGGCTCAAAGCTTCCTAGAAAGGTAGTCGATGCTCCAAGCATGTTTAAGAGACAAAGTGTTTTAACTTCTGGTCAGCTCAGAAGGACAGCTGAACTAGATGAATGTTGTAGGTCCCTTCCAACTCAAATAGTCTGTTCTGTTCTAATCTATTCTGTCCTATCCTTTCCTTCACCCAAGTATAAGAGCCGGCTTTCTTCTACAGTTCTTGAGCAGAGTAGGTATCAGTCAGGAAGGATCCCACCTGTGTGGTCCTGTTTGTACTGCACCAGATCCCACCATGTACAGACCTGATCCTGCCATGTAAACTGGCACCCTCTTTGCTCAGATCCTCGGAGTACTCTCCAAGTCGCATTTCCACATGGGTAACTGCATTGCGTGGAACTGTTTTGAACAGTTAACTTCTCTTGCTAAGCCTTTGTTCTCCAGGCTCCCTAAATGGGACACAAGTGTCAGTTTCATGATGACACCTCCTGTTAAAGTGTGGCTTTCCTGTTTCCTGTGAGCTGAGCTGTTTCGGTTAAATGCAAGGAAATGCCAATCTGCCGGGCAGAGTCAGGCAGCTGTGGCAATGAAGTAATGTCTCCTGTTTCATCTTGGTTTTGTCTTGTGGTTGAAGGGCTGGCTTCTCAAATTAGAGGAGGGTAAAAACAGTTCAAACTGTTCAAGGACAGTGAAAAACATTCAGAGCTATTAATCCCAAATTTGATATTTTACTGCTCTGATGTATGGTCCTTTTGGGATTTAGTTGTGGCCGCTGAAGAATTTATCTCCCTTTATAGCTGGGTGAAAAAAAATGTTTCAGTGGTGATACCTTAACTTGGATGCAACTGTGTATCAGTCCTCGGCTGCTGGGGCTCGCAGCCTGCTGTGAAGGGAAGTCATGGGCATGCACTGTGTGCTGCGCAGCCCTGACATGGAATGTTCGGCTGCTCTGCCAGAGCGGCAGCCTCTTACAGCCAGGAATGACTCAGCAAAGCCAGGAAATAAGCACGGAATGACGGACCCCTGCTTTGAGCCGAGTCTGATCAGTTTTTGCTCTGTTTTCTTCTTGTTTACACACGCAAATGCATCAGCTAGCATATGCTGGTGCAGAAAGTATCCTTGTCACCACTGAAACGTGGAAAGTACATTGCTATTGACCACAAAGACACTGGATCAATCCCACAGCTTTTTCTCCAGAACAGCAAGAAGTGATACAGCTGGCCACTAGCAAAGGGAAAGGGCTTTGAGGAAAGGACTAACTCGTTCATGGAAGCAGTTGAATACTATAATTAATTCCTCTCAGAGACGTCTTCGAGATAATATCTCATGCAGGTCTGCTTGGGTGGGTGGGGTTTTGTTGTGAGGCAATTTTTTGTGGTTGTGGGAGAGTTGTGCAGGAGTCTCTTATTAAAAAAACCAAACTTGCCAAATATATTTATCGCATTTCTTACCACAGTAAACTTTCTGCAAATAGCTTTTCACTTATACATCAAGCCTGATCACAAAATCATGGCCTCATCCCAAGATTTTCCTCCAAAAAGAGGTACCACATTGTGTTTTGGCTACAGAATAAGTTTTATGTTTCCTATTTATAATTTTTCTTTTTAAAAAGTGAGCATCTGGACAAATACTTTCTTGAAATGGGTTTAATCAAAAATTCTTTGTTCAGAACATCTGGGAGGAATGTGATGACCATTTTGTCTCCCTTTCACTTTCATTGCTTTCCTGAGTGTTTGCTGTATTCTCAGCCCTCACCACAGTCAGCATCGCTTCATCTGTCAGAAATTTCAATTGAATGTGTTGCTCTGCCATATGAAACCATACAAAACTCATGATGTTTTAGTCTTTCTGCACAGCCTGCCTTGAAGTCACTAGAGGGCAATGTCTCTCTGAAGCACAAACACCGATCCAGGATCTCGCTCTTAAAATCAGCATCTTGTTATTATCATCGAGCTGAGACAAAAGAACTCAATTAATTTAATGCTAAATTCTGTTGCCAAAAAGGAGAGAAGAGACCAGGGGAGGGCTTTCTAATAAATAGCAAGACTTAGGTAAAAAGTCTCTCAACTCTGGAAGCCACTCTAAGAGCAGGCATGTGGATTTATTGTTTCTGATGGTCTTGCAGTAATTCCCAACAGCCTTCAATTGGGAAAGCACCAAAAAGCAAAGTGCAGGCAGGGTTCTGGGAAGGAGGGAACTTGCAGGAATAGCCACTGCCCTGCTCCATTAGGGTCCTGCCCTCTCTCCATGGGGCTAGGCCATGACTCCTATGTGTGCCTACCCCTCAGGCTCCTCTGTCTCCCTCTTTTTTCCTCCCTGCTCCAGGGGAAAAAAAAAAAATTCTCGGAACAAGTTTTCTGATGCCATCCCTTTGGCTCTGGTGGGAATGGTCATTTCTCAGTGCACATCAACTCTCTTTTATTTCATGGGACCCAGGTGTACACAGAGGCCATTACAGATCATCTACTCACCCTCACTTATAGTCCATCTTTAGTTTGAAATGGTGCCCGGCAGTGAAGTTAGATCACCTTGCAAATTGTGTTTCCAGTGGGAGCAGCCTGGCCTCTCTGAGCAAAGCTGGGACGTGGACAGTGATAGGCAGGATAATTCTGCCTTCACACTAAATATTTTTCTGCTTACCAATGCTAGGATTTCTGGTTTTGAGAAGAAACTTTTTCCTTTTTTTTTAATTATACCCTGCCCCCAACAGTCATCTGAGGCCTTTGTAATGTCACATTAGATAGTGACACAGCAGCCAATGCTCAAATCATGTTAAGAGATCCCACTCACCCTATCAGGCCAACCTGTGCCGTTACTGTAGGAGGCGTGTGATGCCCTTGACCCCTTTGGGATCTGACTTCTCTGGCTAGAATAATACACACAATTTCAAAGGAAATTAAACAGCTACAGTTAGCAAATGTGTTTTAGCCTGTTCTGACCCAAACCATTGCAGCACAAAGAAATGGACAACACTTTCATCGTGTTATGGGTACCTGTCAGTTCTGCTCCAAGCAGCATCTTTGAACTGAAAGAAAGGACAGGATCGGCACCTGGCTTTGAAAGCATCTCCTGGATGGGTGATGAAGAATGCACAGATGCCATCAGAGACCAAGCCTATGGAGACTGCAGAATGTATTTTTCACAGGAAAGATTCTCTAATTTACCATTAGCATCTTTACAAATACAAATTACAAGGAAATGCATTAAGGAAAGAATTAATCAGCTTGAAAGGCTTTGTAGTAATTAGAAAAAAGAATGGCATCTTCCTAGGCTCCCCTGGGTAGTGGTAATTACCAGCTGCACAACTGTGGCTTGTGCCACTTAAAGATTTCTGGACTAAAAATCTTAATATCTTTTTGTTTCCATTCTTAGAGAAGCCACTCTTGGAATCAGGCAGCAACACAGGCCAACAGCTCCAAGAAGCATGAACTGAGCCTGCTTCAGCCTGGGAGGGCACCACTTTACGTGCAGCGTGGTCCAGAGCTTGATCCCAAGCCACGGCTCAGTTGCATCTGGCCCAGCACATTTTTCCTGCTGCCTTGGAGGAGATGGGTACCATTTGTTATCCAGCAACCCGAACAGCCAAACCACTTCTGCCACAACTGCCGGCAGCCTTACACCCATCTGCTTCTGCAGCACATCCCAGCAGCAGAGGGCAGGCCATAGCCCCTTCTGGTGCCAGTACTGTCACCAGCACAGCTGGGGGACCTGAAGGGCAAGGCTGCATGCACTGCAGCTCCAGGAGGCTAGCTGATGCATTCCAGGGAAGAAGTTTGGTTAACTCAGGACAGCTTAAGAAAGTCCAGTTCCAAGCTAGTAGAGAACCAAAAAAAACCATGCAGCTCAGAGGAAATTTTTTTAAAGCCGTGGTAAAAATTGCTAAGAAAATGAATTGGTAATGAATTGCTAATGAATGAAATCAATGTTGAATTCCTGGGATTTCATTTTAAAAGGGTGAGGACGTGTAGCTGGGAGGAATGTCATCAGCCACCAAATCCATCTGCTGCTCTTCCTGGTCCTTTCTCCCAAATTAACCAACAGCATTTTCAAAGGTAAGTAGATACTTTGCCCCTGGCTTCCGAGGCAGGCAGATTATTTCAGACCCACAAAGATCTTTAGGAGCTTTCTTTGAACTTTCAGCCTAGATGTGTTCAGAGCCAGTGCAGTCTGGTTTGTACCAGTACAGATCAAGCTGCTGCTCACTGTCCATAGGCTTTGCTGTCTGTGCAACCATCACAAGGGTAATCATAAGCTCCCTTGCCTTTAGCTGAGCGTGGCTAGATGTGCCAAACTCTGTGGTCTCTTTTTCTCTGATAAAACCTCTGTTCCTGTCCTGCTCTACACTGAGTGTAATTCATCTCTGCACAGATAACCAGGCTGGTTTGCAGCCTTCCAGATGGAGTCTCATCCATATCTCCTGTAATGGCATGTCACACTGATAATATTAATCCATGCAGTATATCCCCTGTGCTGAAGAGGAAAGAACACACAGAGGTCAAGTTCCCTTGAAAAACAACTGCAACTTCAAAGGAGGAGCGACTATCATCAGTGATTTCCTTGGCAAACCAGGTTAGGCTGGTTGAAAGGCTTGCTGTGGTCTGGTTGTCTTGGAAGTGAACCATATTCCCAAGGCCATGGGCCAACAGCTTCATCATCTCCATGAGACCTGAGCTCAGGCCAGAATCGATGAGTCTGCTCCAGCATGTTCCTCTCTGCCTTCCCCAGGCAACAACCAGCTCTGGCCAGTAATTCTCCCACACTTCTTCCCCTTGAGTTAGTGGTAGACACCATTCCTCCTTGTAACACATATCCAGCTTTTACCACTAGACTGAAGAGTTTGGCTGTTTTCTAGCTGTGTCATTAAAATGCCATAGACTGGAGAGGCAACAGATCAGTGACCAGAGCTAATAGCAGCAAAAAGGATTAAATGAACAATGGATCTTGAGCGTAATTTATGAATGCCATTAGCCACTGAGAGGGAATTATGTTTTGGCTGCAGTTCTGATGGGGAAGGGTGGGTCTTATCTAGGCAGGAAGAAAAAAAAGTGTCTGATTGCATTTGGATTAACAAACAACTATATTGATTTGCCATGTGATAAATCTTGGGCTTTTATGTTTAGATCAGATGTAATAACATCTGACCAAAGACAAACTGTATTTTCTCTGTCTTGTATTCAGACCCTCATGGGCCAGACAACGTTGTGGTCACATCTCACAGCTGCCAGTCACGGAGCATCTGCCATCCTGCCTGATAGAACACCGTTCTCCATCAGAACTCTTGCAGAAAGGCAGGTCTTCTCCTCTTAGAGAAGAGACACAACATTAGTTGCATAGTGTTTCTTTGTAGCCCGTGCCCCGCATCCTGGGGATGGGACTGAGCAAGCAATGCCTTTGTTTGCAGTCTCCTCTGCCTTTCGTTTGGTAACCGACACAGTATCTCATTAAACCGCTCAGCTTGGCAGCTGGGGCCATTTGTTATAGTGTGATATGAAGGATCATAATCAGATTAAACCTCAGGATCATATTGTGGAGACAGAGATTAGACCAGAGAATAAAGAGAAAGTTTAATTTTGTGTGACAGTGCAGAGTTGCCTCTGCTTGAGGTGGTAAGGAAGGTAAAAAGTTATTGTGGAGGCTCAAGCCTGAAGGGATTTGTTTCGATGTCTCTCCGCTCAGTTTTGAGCCAGAAGGGTTTTAGCACCCACTTCGAAATAGGGAGTAGCTCTGCAGCCACCAGCCCTTCACTGCTTTCCTTTCCCAAAGGAGGGCCTGAATAGGGGGCTTGCACGGGGAGGGAAAGCTCAGCAGGTGTAAATGATGCCAAAAGCCAAAGCTGCATGTGCATTGAAGCGTGGTACTTCTGGGAGGGGGTTGCCCTTGGCAATAGCCACTTAATTATCATTATCTCTGTGCTGAGGGCCCAAGTCCTTGACTTAAACTGCTGTTCCCCAGTTCCTTCCTGTTTCAGTGCATTTAGCACAGCATCCTATGAGTCTTCCAGCAATCTGGGGACAGGAGGCACCCTCCAAAAGTCAGGAGCCCCACAGTGAGAATAAACATCTAGGAGGTCTTCTTGTGATCTCCTCTGAGCTGGTTTGGCTAGTATTAGAAGCAGCAGTAAGAGAAAAGTTGGCAGGTTGGGAAAGGCAGCATACAGATGGATTTCTGGCATCTGTGCCACTAGAGAGAAATGACCACAGGCCAGAGCAGCTCAGTCTCTGTTGTGAGCCTGTTTAACAGACAGGTCTCAGGAAAGACCCCCAGCTACCACGAGCTTTAGAATCAAACTCAGACCTCTACAGCTATCTCTGTGGACATTATCTACTCACAGGATCACATGCACATCCTGTCATGACCAGTGAAAACAGTGGGAACATATAAATACACTCATTTTCAAAAATGGTGGCTAGGCAGAGTCCTATTCCAAATGAAGTAAACAGATGTCAAAAAAGAGGAGATAAAAATGGGTGTATAAATGTTTTACAACTGTACCTAAGACCATTGTAAGTTCTGTTCCCACACTCCCTCTGTTCTAGAGATATACTTAATGAATAATATATTATCTCACTGGCTTGATCTTTTGCTTAGATATTGTACCCTCTTTCTTCTCTTTTGTCTGCTCTCCATTCCCCAGAGGCTAAGTACTTTAGGGCAGGAGCCTGGCATACAAAGTTCTTCAGTTTCTTTGTGCTTCCTGAAACTTAACACAATGCACACCCTTAGCAAAACCTCAGAGTAACAAAGGACATGCTGATCTGAACGGCTGGAAAGACAACAGAGCCTTTCCAGCCACCCAAGATAACTCCTGGGGTGATAAGGAGGTACTTGGGGAGGAGCAGATGGATGAGTGCTCCTTGCAGTGCCACAGCCATGCAGATCGCTAATGACATCCCCTGGTTTGGGATGATGAAGTGGCAGCATGCAGGGGATGGCAGTGCCAGATGCTCGGTGTTTGGCTTCGGGGAGCTCCCACCCGGGCAGCAGACTGTCTTCCCCTCCCGGTGGCTGGCAGAGACTGCAGAAGGGCACTCGCACAGTGGCAGAGCACACACCTAGCTGTGACACTCCTCAGCCTTGCAGCAGGGTGGAGTGATTCTCTCTGCTTCAGCAGGGCCAGACATAATCCTAGGCTGTTCCCGGGACTTCTGCACAGCATGGTGACTTCGGGCAAGCTCCTGGACCCATGAGGAGCCAGGGAAGCTGCTCAGGAGGCAGAGCCTTTTGACAACACTGAGGATTTCTGCTCAGCCTACAGCCATGGTGGGAGTGGGGCAGGGGCAGAAATCCTGCTCTGGCTGGCTAAGCCCACCTTGGGTGTAGTGGCAGCCTGAGACAGTGTTGTACAGGATGGCAGCAACTGTGTGCCCCCAGGAGCTGCTCCCCGTCTGGCACCACATGCTCCCAAAAGCATCCCTGATGATGAAAGAGGCTGCTTCTGGCAATGGCACCTTGAGTCTTGATGAAGATTTTAATAAGTGGTGATGATCATATGCAATATGCATACAATAGATCCTCTGTAATGTATGCACCGATGTAGCCAGACCTGGGCTGTATTTTCCTTCATCACTCTCTAGAGGTACATGGGCACCATTAATTTGGGGCAGAGCCCAAGCTCTCTGCCCGTGCTTCCAGCTGGAACTGAAGGCAGCTGCCCCTCTAAGTACAGTGCAAAATGAACTGCCCAGAGGAGCAGACTGGTCAAATGTTGTCCTCCTGTCGCCCTGGTGACTCTGTCAGCAAAGGTTGCCTGTGCTCAGGTGCTGTCTTTGTGTTAAAGGCTCCTAAATGCAGTGATGCTGCTCGAGCCCCCATGCAGAGAGGCCCCGGTCCTTATTGTATCTCTTGGAGCTGCTGCAACACAAGAACTTATTTGGAAGTGTTTTGAGTTAGGTTCCTCCAGGCACTGAGAGAGGGAAATCTGAGGCACAGTGGTGAGACATCAGAGCTGACAAAGTCAAACCTCATGATACACATGGATTTGGGACCTATGGCAAGGGAACACCTAAAAACATGGATACCAACCCTCTGGCAAATTGAAATACTTCAAGAGCTGTTAAAGAAACCCCAAAACATGATCAAAGAGCTACGATGATCACTGCTCTTCTTGCTGCATATAAAACCACCACATGCCAAACTGGACTTATGGAGGTTGGGGTGTGACAGAGGTCCAGATGTGGGGATGGCTGGGATTTGGAAGTGGCAGCAGCCTCATCGTGCCGCCTGGGCAAAGCCCTTAGTGTGATCCCAGCACAGAGAGGCTGTAGCAACTGGTTGCTTTCATCTGCTAGGATTTAACAAGAGCAAAGTTTTTCCATCCACTTCCCTGTTTGTGTTCCAGTACTTAACATTCCCCTTTTGCTTAGGAAACCACAGCAAAGGCTGCTCTTGATGTTCTAAAATTTTATCTCTTTGAACCTTCAACCTACAGTCAAAACAAGAAAATAGAAAACGACATTTCAACAAATAGTCACTGTCTACATCCAAAATACATGTAATTTATTAAAAACATGCTAGCATCCAAACCCAGTGTTTGCTTCCTGAGCTCTGTGTAGCACCTGGTTAGTGAATAGGAGGGCATGGGGTGTTTTTCTAAACAGGAAATATCTCAGAAAACAAATAGAAGTTTTGGCAATACTCAGTAGTTGTTGAAATAGAGCCTAAGGTGGTCTGGGAGAGCCCTAATACTCATTTCTGTTTTACCCAGGGCACTTCAGGCATACCTCCTTGAGAGGCTGGTCAGGTACCCACAAACTTGCTGTGCTAAACCTTCACTGAAATTTCACACAAAACTCATGGTGCATCCCTTTCTCAATTCACAGACTGATCTGGTCTGTGACCAATAGTAAAGGAAAACCGTAATATGTGCCCAAGTCTAGGGCTTACCAGGCAGAAGCACCAATGTCAGCCCAGCAAGCATCTTGTAATGCTGACAGCAGGGCTGTGTGGGAACAATACAATGGTTCTTACCTACATACTCTGGACAACAGCTCGATCTAAACCTCATTCTATTAGAAGCTGCAGTTCAAGCTTAGTTTTTATTGATTTTTTTCCAATGGTCTGCTCTTATGAGCTGGAAAAGCCATATAACAAAGCCTGGTCAAATGAAGTGCAGGTGCTGGGGTCTCATTTGAAACACTTGTAAGACAGACATATGGTAGTGCTTTGAAAGATGACCATTAAAATCAACAGGACTCCCTCTTTTTCTTCCTTCAATTTATCACTGCAACATCTTCAAAGGCATCTTCAGACCCTCTCCCTGGCCTGGGCAAGAGATGAACTAAACCCGCATCAGCTCATCTTGAGAACCTGGAAGACCTGGGTAAAACTTGAGCTGGGTTTAGCAGGATTTTTAGGTGAGGGATCTGTCGATTTTCCTTCCAAGTACGACATTTGGCACAGGTAGAACTGTGCACCATTTTGGGAGGAGAGAGGGAGGTGTGATTGTGGTGGTGCATATTCCAGGCTTCTCCTTACTTGCACTGGTGCACAGGGCAAAAGCATGGCCTGTGACTTGTCCAAGGTGATGCAGCAGAGGGTGGTACACAGACCTGGACCCAGCTCTCCCAGCCTTCTGGCCTGACTCCTTAACGTGTGCTGAGCTGTGAAAGTCATCTGTGACTGGCTGCTCTGTAGGCAGAAAAGCTGCTGCTGCTGCTGCTGCTAGTGAGGTTGTGTTGTTTTTCTCTCTGTTGGTATTTGATATCATTAATGGTATGGTTTCCTTTCTGTTTGTTTGCTTGTTTAAATACTTCTTGGTGATTATATAGCCATCTCTTGCCAAATTGCAGTGCTCCATCTGCACCTTTTTTGTGCCTTGGATGTAAATATTATTTACAATAGTTTCTGGCTGTAACTGCAGGATTGTCATGAGGAGAGCATTTTTTATACCACTGCCTTGGCCTCTGTTTCAAAAATGGTCCCTGCAACAGGGCAGAACTGAGTGGCAAGGTCATATTCCTCAGACTGACCAGAAGTAGCAGTATTTGCAGTAATTCTATTCCTCTGGCTTAGGCAGGAAGCTGTATGAGTATCTGGACTACTGTCAGTATCTGCCCAAAAACACAGGGGCAGGGTGTCAGTGGACGCTCTCACATTATCCTGCTGCAGGGAGGTGACACTTCTCTGCCCTCCCTTCTGCTGCCTGATCCAGCCAGCTCAGATGGGAGTCCTGCCATGGGTTGTCTGTGTCTCAGCTCCACAAAAACACCAGCTGTATTTGGGGACAGTTTCTGCACTGCAGCTGCACCTCCAGGCGAAGGGGGTATTTATTTCGCCCCCATCAGGGGCAGGGCATCACTCCAGCCCTGCTGCTGGCAGCTGGGTGCTCTGGTGCCCATCAGGGTGACAATGGGTACGCAGCTCTGTTCGCAGCCTTCCAGGGAGAGCCCTTCTTGCTCTCCTCCCGTGCTCCTGAGCTTGTAGGGTCTGGTGTGTGTGAGCCAGCGAGGGTGCAGCTCATGCCCTACATCCAATGCATGCCAGCTGGTCCCCTCTAGAGTATCACACTGCCATCCCCCCGCTTCTTCCCCTGGAAGAGCTGTGAGCACTGGGGAGAAGGGGCTGGGAGGCTCCAGGTTGCCTTGGTTGTGTTCTCCCTTGTGCTCCATGTCTCTTTCGTGTGTTAGGGAAGAAGGTGCCACCAAGGGTCCTGCTCTGTTTACTTATTTTACTCATGTGTTCCCGTATCTGCTGCAAGCAGCCCCCAGCTCCCTAAACCCTGTGCAACAGTCCTTGTGCAAGCTTTTCCTCTGGCTGCAGTGTTGCTGGAGGAAGACTGGGACAGAGAGGGGAAGCAGGATAACAGGATAAAGCGGCTGTAATACTAAAAACGCCTTCGTGACAGAGAGGCGCTGAGGAGGGGTAGGAGCTGTCGCAGTGGGAAGGCTGAGGATGGTCTGAGGGATGTGGGGGGAGCCCGAGGGATCCCTTTTCGCACCAGGGATTCTGCTTGCGGGAGCTCGGCGGCCGCTGGGGTGCAGTGCAGCCCCGCCATCCGCCCTCCGCCCGCGGCCGGGCTCCGGCAGCCGCCTGGGTCCGCGAGTGCCCGCCGCACCTTCCCGGGCCCGGTCCCCACTCTGAAGCCATCGGGGTGGCCGAGGGCTGCTTGAGAATAGCAGTCCGGGCACAGACAAACCCTCTCTTTTCCCCGCGAACCTGATGTGGGGAGCGTGGTCCTCTGTGAAGCGTGCCTTAGGAACAAGTCCCGCTCGTGGGGAGCGGCAGAAGGAGCTGGGGCAGGTAGAGCTTATCCTCCAACGCGTTTTAAGCAGGGGGCTCCTGGATTTGGGACAGTCCAGCACCAGAGCCAACCCTGGCAAGGCAGTAGGTACTTGCCCCTCCTGGGCAGAAGCCAGGGGTGATCATGTCTGCACCCCTGGGCAGAGTTTGTTCTCACAGTCAGGTAGTGCAGAGCATTGCCTCGGACGAGGGCACTGCCACATAAATTTCCCTAAAAAGTTTCTCATGCAATTTAATTTCATCTGAAGGTGCACAGGTTTGGGGTTTTTGTTCTCACCTGCTCTGATCGAAGCCTAAATTTTTCTCTCCATTAGCTATGCCAGCATGACTGAGCAGCAAATGTGCCCATTGCTCCATGCCTGCCCTGTGTCCCTTCTTGGCCCTAGCCTGGGCCAAGAACATTATGTACCTGCTGGTGGGTGGTGCTCGTCAGTGACTCTGCCGCACTGTTATGTTCCTCAAGCCAACACCAAAAGTTGTCCATTTTCTTTTTTTTTTTCCCTTTTAAATGAATGCACTAGATTTATTGAGTAATGGAAACTTTCCATTCCAAATGACTCGAGTTACACTGGAAACTGAAATATTTAAATATTTCTCATCAGCCCTTTACACAGCTCCCTCACATTCCTTCTCTCTGGAAGGGCTCTTAAACCCGCAGATGAACTGAGACCACTCACTGCCCCCTGCTTCACCAGACCATGGTGCAGACTCCAGGTTGCTGAGCACAGCAGCCCCCGTGCCGGGATCGAGGTGCCCTCAGGCAGCATGGAGTCCAGATGCAGCCAGGCACTTTGGATGCAGTTGCTAGTCCTAAAGCCAGGCTTTCAGCCTGTGATGGCTGCATGTGCCTCCTTAACAGTGCTGGCAATCAGATCCACTGGGTCCAAATTCCTTCCCACCCGCCTAGATACCAGCTCGGGGAGGCAGCGGGTGCTGTGCCAGCCCGAAGGAAAGTCCGGGCATGCGGGTAGATGGTGTGGGGGGATGAGGGCGTCCTTTAATTGCTTAGCATGGTGCTTTTGCCCTCCTGCTCTGATTTGGGGCACCTCATGGCTCCCCTGTCACACACAGCAGTCCAGCAAAGTCAGGATGATGCTGTGTGGAAACTGTAGGCAGTACCTTGAACCTGCTTTGAGCTTCATCCATCTCGAAAAGCTTATCTCTAAATGGAGTTATTTCAGAGTAGATGCAAAGCACTCACACTTTATGCCACACATGGTGTTACTTAGGCAGAGTAATTATCATGCAAATACTACTTGCATCCAAATTAATTGCTGGGCAAGGACATGCCCTGTGTCAGCAAGTCAGCCCTACCCTGGGTACGTGATTTCTGAAGACAGCGCTGGCAGCCAGGGCGCAAAGAGCATTGGGCTGTTGGTGTGACTCCCTGCTGGACTCAGCACAGCTTGGCTCAGCCCTGGGGACAGCACCTGTGCCCTGTCAGCAATCCCCCTCCCTGCCACCATCCCCAAACCTGCAGCAGCCCCTGGGTGCCGCTGGAAAGGGGTGGCCCCAGCAGGGATACCTCTCCTCCTGCGCACCCTCGCAGCACAGCAGCCACCCCTGCCCAGTGTGTAAGGTGATGGGGTGTGGCAAATAGGATGCCAAGGGGGCCCTCCAAGTGCTGCCCAGTCTAAAGAGTCACAGTAAGAATCATGCTCCTCTGCTTTGGAGAGGACCTCTTGTGAGCATGATGGTGCATCCCTGGTACACGTCTTCTGTCCCACAAGACAGATTTCCAGTACCTAAAGGGGGCCTACAGGAAAGGGGAAGAGAACTATTTGCAAGGGCACATAGTGATAGGGCAAGGGGGAATGGCTTCAAACTGAAACAGGGTAGGTTGAGATTAGATATTAGGAAGAAATTCTTGACTCTGATGGCAGTGGGGCACTGGAACAGGTTGCCCAGAGAAATTATGGATGCCCCATCCCTAGAAATGTTCAAGGCCAGGCTGGACAGGGTTTTGAGCAAACTGGTGTAGTGGAAGGTGTCCCTGGCCGTGGCAGGGGGCTTGGAGCAAGATGACCTTTAGGGTGCCTTCCAACCCAAACCATTCTATGATTCTGTGTGTCCCCATGTCACGGACAGGTGCTTCCGGCTGCAGCCGTGAGGACCACAGAGGATAAGCATGGCCCCACTGCAGCCAGCGGGCTGAGGATGATCCATGCAGCTGAGCCAGCTGTGGGGAGTCCAAAGTGTTTGGCCTTGTCCTGGTGTGACCAGATGACTCATGTCACCCTGGTTTTCTGAAGAATAACAGGCAGCATTGGCCAGCCAGGGTGAGGCTGAATCATTGTGGCCAGAGCAGCCGTACGCAAAGTGCAACAGGCCATCTCGGGTCCGTTCGCAGCAGGAGCGCTGCTGCAGACAAACCCCTACGGCCGTGGGCTGGGTGGGAGCAGAAGCAGGGGCTGGAGCTGTGCCGCAGCAGGAGCAGCATCAGAGCAGCGTGCTGCCTGTTGCAGCACGGCTGGAGACTTGGCTCTGCCCGAGAGGTTAAAACAATCCCTCCCTGTCCTTCGGAGGGGGTGGGGGTTGGATTTCCACTGTGAGAAACATCGGCTTGGACAGGAGATTTCTGACTGAAGTGCTGCTTTGCCGCAGTTCCATAGGTGATGGGGAGAGCGAGTCATGATCATTTATTTCCCAGCCTCCCCTTCTGAGCCCAGGCTCTGTGTATGCCATTTGCTGTGACTTCTCCTTACTCCGCACCCAGACCTTCTTCTGCATCCTGCTGGGGTTTTCTTTGCCTTACATGCAGGGCAGCTTTTAAATCTGGGTAGTTTCCCTCTTGATAGTAATAATTTTACAAGATGAAACAATCCAAAACTCTTCAATTTGAGCTGTTTAGTACATCAAACCTGTATCAACCATGACAATTATTTGTAAATCACTTCTACGGTTTTCATAACAAGTATTACTTCTCAAAGCCTGAAAGAGAAGATGAGATACCCTGCTCTTAATCTTAAATGTAATAGAAACCTTGATTTTTCTGCATGGGTGGCTGCGCTGGGCAGCACTGAAGAACACCCACAGTTACTAGTTATTCCAGTAAAGCTCCATATTTTCATTTAAAAATAATAAAGTAACTTTCCAGGCCTGGGCTGTGTGTGGGGGAAAGTGTGAAAAATGAACCTACAAGCCTCACATTTTTCATACTAAGCAGCAAATAAACCCCCTACAGATTAATTTTAAAATAAAATCTCAACTTTTTTTTAATCCACCTTCATGACACTTCAAAACTTCACATATGGGGGTTTCTTATTAGTTATTTTTCTCCTTCCTGCCTCCACCCCACCCCGAAAGCTGGGGAGCTGGCAATAAAAAGGCAGCCATTAATCCACCCATCAAGTGGTTCTGAAAATGTGACCTGTGGCCATGTAGCTGAGATGGATGGTGGTGCCAGGCTGGCTGTGTACATAGCCAGGGAGGAGCCTTCTATATTTAAAAGGCTCATATGGTGGTCAGAGCAGAAAATACGACAAGTGAGTCTGTTAATTAGGAATAGAAAGCCTCAGTCCCTGCAGCTCTGGTACATATCACACTTTCCTCCAGCCCTTGACTTCCTCTCTACCCTGGTTATTCCACCTTTCTTGTTTGTCTTATATTTGACTATGAGGTCTTGGAGCAAAGGCTTCCTTGTCGCAGCAGAGCAGAGTAGTCAGCTGTAATGGCCTTTTGTACTCCTCAGGTCACCTAAAGGAGTACTTGGTGCTTGATCCCTGACTCACATGGATGAAGAGCTAAGAACAGAGGCTGGAAAGACTTACCAGCTCTGGTCAGCTCCTCTGTCCCTAAGGGCAGTTTTCCAGGGGTTCTCATCCACTAATTCTTTAAACCGATAGAAGTTCACTCTTCCAAAGTTCACTCTGCTCCCCACCAGACTCATGTTCCTCAAGATCATGGACCCACCCAGGGCCTGGCTGCTACTGCCCAGACAGCCTCCACTTAACTTCTCTGATGAGCTCATCAGCACATGTGAGCACCAGGTCCAGGAACACTTCTCTGGCTGGTTTGTCCAATACCTGGATCAGTAGGTTGTCCTCTAGGCACTCCAGGAGTCCCCTGGATTGCTCTCAGCCAGCTCTACTGCTTTCCCAGCAGATGTCTGGATGGTTGAAATCCTCCATCTGGGTGAGTGTGTGGGTGTGAGGCTTCTGTAGCTGAAGCAGGAAGCCTTATCAACTGGTCAGGCACTTGAAGCAGACCTCACCCACAAGCTGTCCTTTGGTGGTCCCATCCTCGATTTTCATCCACAAGTTCTCGAACTGTTTGTGGCTGTTTCTCAGAGGCAACTCTCCACAATCCATCCATTCCTTAACCTAGAGCACAACAAGCCTCCTTCCTTCCCAGCCTGTCTCTTCTGGAAAGCTTGTACCCCTCAACTGCAGTGTTCCAGTTGTGCTACTCATCCCACCGTGTTTCTGGGGTAGCAGTTATGTCATAGTTTTCTAACGGCAACATGGTTTCCAGCTCATCTTGCTTGCTTCCCATGCTGTGTGCATTGGTGTAGAAACACTTCAGCTGGGCTATCACCCTCCTTACCTTTTGGGAAGAACCCTCTCTGACTCCTTTGGGATGATTGACAGGTATATCCCTGCTGCTTCCTAAAGTGTTGGTGTTTCATGGTTCCTCTCTGACACTCAGATAAATGAATTTTATAATTTGTGGCTCTATGTGAGACTAAAAGAGTAATATTAAAATTTGGGAGAGCAAGCGTTGCTATGTTGTGTTTGGCCTAGTATTCAAAGCAGGAAGTGCCTGAGGTCTCAGGAAGCCAGTTTCCACAAATCCAGCCTAATTTTGGCAAATTCAGGATGCTTGGAAACAACAGCCAGCTCTTATATGACCTTAATCACGTGTAAGCATGCACTGGTGAGACAGGGAAAGGCTGTTTTGGGCTCATCCAGAAAAAGCAAAGGCTGGATTGTGAATATTCTCAGAGAACAGGGTGGGAGGGAGTATCTTTCCATCACAGGCTCACTGTAATACTCCAAAATGCTGCAGAGGACTACCAAACCCCGTCATTCCCTAGGGCAATAATGGTCTGTACCACATTCACTCCAGCTGCTTGGGTTTGCTCCACAGCTGAGAAACCATTCTGTGGCAATCAGGTGGTTTTCCATTAGAGGTCCATTACATTTAGTATCATCCATCCATAAAGCTCTCTGCTTCACCTGCAGCCCTAAGAGATCTCCTTAATAATTCAGTGCCTTTAGATGCACACAGCAACAATTTGGCTCCTTTCAGTGGGTATTCTACCTCCCAAGCAGCAAGAAGAGGTCTCTCAGTGTGGTAATGCTGCCCTTTTCCCTCTGGGATTGGCTTCCCTCAGCAGATACCAGCGGCAGAAATGCAGCTTTCCCTTGGCGCTGGAGAGCTGCCATGCCTATCTGCCTTCCCGGAAAAGCCAATTTTAGCAAAGCTGTAGCCCTCCAAAATTGCTGTCTTGCTGTGATTGCTGGTGGAATCCAACGTGGGACATCCCAGGGCTTCCCAACAACAGCTGATGCGGGGCTGTGCCGTTAGCCTGGGCTTCCTATGGCTGGTGGTGCTGAGCCGATTTATCAGCAGTTGTTCCCTCTGTCCCACAGCTGCTCCTGGCTGTGCCGGGGCCTGGAGTGAAAGAGCCTGTTGTTCCCCACAGGAGGTACAGTCTTGCCAGGTATATCATGTCCTTATTAAGGGAGGGCTGCTTATCTCCTAACCTGCAGTGGTGATTGCGGTGTGCCCTTTGTTATGTCTCCGTCCAACCGTACAAAACAGCCAGGGACAGAGCCTGGACACAGGGACCATGGGGGTGCACACACCCCCACTCCTTCCCTGCAGCTGGCCAAGGACTGGGAGACCTGCACACCCCCACACCAGCCTTCTGCCTTGAAACATGGTCATCTGAGGAAATTTAATTAGATAGCAAGAAACAAGCGGAAGGCATGGGGAGTTAAATGGGTGGTTGAGGGAAAGAAAAGTAATGAGATTTATTTTTTTTTAGCCTTCTCCCATGGGCAGTGAAGATGTTCCCTCCTACTGCTGTACCTGAGAGCACTGGCAGCTGCAGGCATTCATCTCTAGATCTTTAGCTGTGGCTGCACTGATTTTTTAAAAATCTCTCTTAAATTAACTGCTATCCATATGTCCTGCCCCAGCAGCAGGAAGCCAAGAAGATGAGAGGGAGGAGAGTTGTCTCTGCCCAAGGGCTCGTAGCACTTCTTCGCAAGGCAGCTTGGAGTCAGACCATCTGTCCCAGAAAACATCGCACCCCTATGTCAGGGACATCCACCTGCAGTCCCCATTTTAATTTCAATTACAGTTTTGCAGAAGAATCTCTTTGTCAAGAGCATTCCTGGGAGCTTACTTCTGCAGGTGGGGTTTGCTCTTGGTGTGGTGGCCAAGCCTCACTGAGCTGGGTGGTGGGAATGAAGCCTGGGCTTGCTGGATGAGTGATGTGGCTCTGGTGACTGTGACATCATGGACAGTGTGTCACAGTGGGAGAAGTCACCAGGGGCATCAGCAGGCAGCCCCAGCTCCACTACAGCTGCATTCATGTAGGACTCAGGTGTTGGTGAGTGCTCATGCAGGGGGAAGGCCGGGCTGGATGGAGGACAGGGAAGATGCCGGGGGGTTCTGAAACAGAGAGAGAGCCGAGCCCCTCAGGACAGGACACAGTACTGCCCTTGGTCTGGGGGCAGAGGGGCTCGGGGCTCCCAGAGGTGGCAGGTGCCTAGAGAGGCTTTGGGAATGTGCTGGGTGCCCCCAGCTCCCTACTCTGTCCCACCAACACCTGATGAGCCCCCTTTCCTCCCACCTCCTCCAGGCCATGGCTGCAGCAACTGCTCTCCTCCTAGCTTCGGTGGCCAGAAGCATCATCCAGCCTGGCCAGAAGCAGCATCACCACATCAGCAAAGCCACAGCCAAGCAGATGCTGGAGCGTGAGGTGTATCTGCACCAGGAGCTGATTCATCTGCTGCAGGAGATTGAGAATAGCAAGGATGCAGAGGAAGCCTGGCTCTTTTCTGAGTGGCTGTTTTGGACTGCTGCAGTTGCCCTGGTCCTGCTTGCTGTCATCTGCTGGCTGGCCAGGCGAAGAAGGAAGCTTCGGGCATCTCCTCAATCACTTACGGTCTTCTGTCTTGATCTTCCAGAAGACATTGCTGAAATTGAAATTGGATTAAGTGTTTATGAGCACAATCGCACAAGGCGCAATAACTTGACCTTGGATTTGCCCAATTCTTAAGTTTGCCCAGGTTGTCTGGATGGCATTCCTTGCTTCCATTGTGTCAACTGCTTCATTAAGGCTTCTTTGGCTCCATATAAGACTAAAGGAGTCATATTAAAATTTGGGAAAGCAAGCACTTCTGTGTTGGTTTTGGCCCGGTATTCAAAGCAGGACTTGCGTTGGTACCTTCTGCTGCAGTAGTTTTCCACTGAGGCTGGGTATTTTCCAGAAAGTGAGACAGAAATGTTGACATCTTCCAGGACCCCCCTAGTCATCAGCTGGTACAGCTGACTCATCCTGTGCCTGCCTCTGTGCCTCTTTCTGTCTCCCCACCCCTGCATCTCCCTGCACATGTGTATGCTGCCAGCATTGCTGGTGCTCCAGGGTGGCTCTGACCACTTGTGTGGCACATGCCATGCAAGAAGCAAGAGCCAACCAGCTCCATCCCTCCTCCCAGGTATATCTCCAGAAACCTTGCCAGTCCCTCCTCTTCCAAGGTTTCTCACCCGACCTCTCTGCTTCTTGTAATTTGGCCCATCAGAGTCCTCTGCATTCTTCAAAGCCCACAGTAGCCACAGCTCCCCTGCCCTTTGGAAACTTGGAAAGTTCCGACATGCCTTTGCTGCAGCATCCTCCCCCTGCACCACCACGCCTGTGGGCACAGCACAGAAGCTCCTCATGCAGGTGGCAGTTCATCTGGTGTGTGATGTGGCGGCCAGTATGGAGGGGACAAATTTTTAAGCAAGGCTCTGAGCAGGTATTTCCAATTTATGTCATGCAGCGCTGGCTGCCCTTTCTCCGTAAGGGAGGGGTATAATGTCACTCCTGTTTTAAACAGCCTTAATTGCACAACCTGCATTTTTCTGAAATTGGAGGATTTTTGCCTTGAGTCTGCCTTTTCCAACCACCTTGCAGCCCTCCCCTTTTGCCTGAGCTCTGATGTGTATCTGTGCCCTCCCACCCTTGATCCTTATTAGCCCAAGAGGCAGCTGCCTTGGTTCATCCTCGTCCTTTCTCTTCTTGGAGGATGAAGGAGAGCTTCTCTTCACCTCCAGCTTGGTGGTTTGCAGGCACTAGGTCGTTATCGTAACAAGCAGGCTTATCTGAGGATCTTTTCCATGAGAGCAATGCAAAGGCAACAAGAAGCTGGGTTGTCCCCTAGGCCTTTTCCAATAGCCCTTTCGCTCCCCTTCACTTCTCCCGTCCCGCCTCCTCCTCTTCCCTGTCCTCTGTCTTGGCTCTCAGCCAGCACAATTCCAGCCAGCTTGGGCGCACGGGGCTTGGGTGCACGTGCCCGTCCTGTTTACCAGGATAAAAAGGGCCAATGGAGGGAGATGCAAGCAGAGGTGCAGGCAGGCGCTGCGAGGCGAGCGCAGGGAGAGGCACACGAGCGTAACTGAGCAGATAAACACAGATGGACGTAGATGTGCAGGCAGCCCCGGGCAACCTGAGCCATTACTGAGAGCAAGACGCGCTGGGGCTGAGGGACACGCGCAGACAGGGCTGCACATGCAGGCAGGCACATGGGGACAGGACACCGGCACACGCTGAGGAGGGGACAGGTGGGCAGGCGAGCAGAGGAACACCAGGCAGGTAATGAGGGACCAGGACAGGAGGAGCTGCAGAGGCCTGTGGCGAGGGGAAGCAGCAGGAGCTGCTGTGCACGGCGTGCACACTGGTGTGTGCCACAGCCCCTCTTCCCAGGAGAAGGGATGAGGAGCTGGATGGGTCTGGTCTTTTCTCTCCTCTCTCCTCTCTGGCTGGATCCAGACCGTAGACAGCGGCTGCTTTCAGTGCTGGGACCCCACCCGGAGCAGTTGCCCTCATTCATAGACAGTTTCCTGCCCTTGGCTGCCTTACAGACTTGTAGGGAAAATTATGGTCAAGGAAGTTTTTTGAGTGTTGAATGCTGACCTGCACAAGGCCAAACCCAACAGCCCAGAAATGTGGGCTCATTAATGCCACCGTGCATAATGAGCAGAGAAAGTAAAATCCTTTCTCAGTCAGGAAATTTTGAGACTGTCTCCTGGCTAGAATACTTGCTTGGCAGGTCCAGCCTCTTGCTATAGACTTGACACGAATAATCCTTTTCCTCTTGGCTCCCTGATCTCCCTGACCTGTCTTCCCTCCCTCCACCAAGGAGAACAATAAAGTCCCAGTCTCCAAAAAGACAGTTTATGGAGCCCCCTTGTAGCAGGGGCTCCAGACCATGTGAGAGGTGCGAGGGGGGCTGCCCAGAGGTGCCCTGCCCAGAGCCTGCCTCACACACCTCCTCCTCCTCCTCCTCCTCCTCTTGGTGCTCTGGCACTGCAGATGGGAAACCAAATCCCTGTCACTCGCTCTGAGCCACCAGAGTCTGCTGCAGGTCGCTTCCTGGAGACAATGGCTTTATTCCTTGGACCACTGGACGGCTTTTGGCACAGGAGCCAAATCAGTGAATGGAAATCTCCTCCCTGCGAGCTGCAGTGACATCCTGCTATTGTTGGCACCCCTTGGCAGGTTTGTTCAGCTGCTTTGTACCAGTTGACATCTCCGGGCTTTCATCAGTGCGTCAGCATCACCCTAAGGCACATGGGCTTCCTGACCTAGTGCCCAAGGAAAGCCCTCTTCTCCTGTTTACGGTCAGGATGCGAAAGTAAAGGAAGCTGAAATGCTACTCAGGAATCCACTCCAGGCTTTAATCACCACTGTCACTGCTAGAAGACGTGGGGAATGTTGAAAAATAATCACCATGCTGTGTAATAGGATGCAGATGTTCAGGTTGTGATCTGTGCAGACACTGTGACCTCCTGGCTACTGGAAGACAAGCCCTAATCAAAACTCTGGAACTGAAAAAAATTTTTCCCGCAAGCTTCCAAGAAATCTGGAAGACCTTTGTGCATTATCAGTAGATGTACAATGGTTCTGAACATGACTTCAGTTAGGCTAGCACAGATCTCTCTGTTGACAGCACGAGAGAGCAGCATACGGTTAACTGGGTCTGAAGCTGGTTTGGAAAGGCCCTTGCCAGACAAGAAAATTAAAATTACAAGTGTCTTGTAAGCTGTAGGGTATTAAGGTACATACACACACGTGTATGCGTACAATATGTGTGCACTCACACCTCCCTGGGGAGGACTGTGGGCTGATGAAGTCCTTTCCTTTCTGTTCCTGGCTGGCCACTTTTGGCCCATGCTGCTTTCCCACACAGGAGCTGGCTGTCTGGGAGTTGCTAGGGCAGTTTGGGGAAGAGCAGAGGAAGTAAACTGCCTTCTCTTAGGGACCATCACAGTCTCACCATGCCCCTGGGAGGCAAAATTGTGCAGACCTCCTTCAGCTGCCATGATGAATTTCTCTGTAACTACAAGAGTGCTGGCATGGGAGAAGAGGTCCAACTGCAGGCAGCTGTGCCATCCATCCCAGTCTCCTTCTCCCCTCTCCTCCATTCCTCAGCACACCCAGAGGCATCTACGCTGGAGACTGCTGAGCCACTGTGGGCATCAGTGCTCTCAAGAAGAGGAAGAGGAGGCAGAGAGATGAGTGGATCAGAACTGCATCTTCCCATGGTACCCAGGTTCCCAGAAATGAGCACTGCACTGGCCAAAAATATCAGCCAAGCAGCACAGACGCTCTCCCTTCCACACGCACCTCATTGGTGCAGACAGTTATGGCAAATCCCAAAATAGCAGAGTTAGATAAATACAGAGAAAAGGGTTTACAAATTTCCAAGAGGGTGACAAACAGCAGTGCTCGCTGAGGAGGGGAGCTCTTTTTAACTCAAGGGCTTTTTCTTTCTGAAGATCCTTTCCCCACAGAGAATAAAAGATAAGGTACTTTTCAAGCAAAATGCCCTATAACTTGAAGACTGACTGTTAGGAAGTGATGCTGGGGGCTGCGCTGAAGCAGAGAGGAAATTTTTGGCAAATACATGCCTGCAAGATAGAGAACAGCCTGAGCCTCAAGTTTACTTTTTCACAGCTCCAATGCTTTCTGCCTGCTTAAAGCCTAAGAGAGTAGCTATTTAGGAAGCATGTAGGAAAATAAGTATGTGATGTAACTGGATCTGGGAACCAAGATGCCTGCTTTTTCACCCAGCTCTGCTGAATGCTTCCTGCATTGCCTAGCTTCAGTGTGCTTGCATGGATACAGATCATGGTACCAATTTCACTGAAGTCAGTGAGGCACATTCACCTGCCAGTTAAAGGCAGCAGCTCATGGAAAACCTTCCTACTCTGCAAATGACCTATTTTAAAATCAGAATTTTTGATCGTACCTGCTCCTCATGAGGATGAGGATGAGGATGAGGATGAGGATGAGGATGAGGATGAGGATGAGGATGAGGATGAGGATGAGGATGAGGATGAGGATGAGGAGAACCTATGGCCGTATGTTGCCTGCTGGAGATGCACCATCTTCAGCCAGTGCTCCCAGAAGGCACAGGTGTGCAGATGAGGTTGGGGTGAGGAGGGAGAGAGACTGGATATCATCCTCATTTTACTGTCAAATAGGCACTGGATGCTTGTGATGCTTTCCCCAGCAGAGAAGCTGACACTCCTTCCTGAGCTCCTGCGCTTCCTGTGGCAGGGGCACTGGGACAGCAGCTGCTGCAAAGTGTAGAGGGCAGCCCAGGGGATGCTCGCCCGACTGAGCTGCAGCTGGGCTTTCAAACCAGACTGGGAGCACTGGGAGTAACGGAGACCCTGCCGGTGCCCCTTTCTGAAAGGAGCATTGTTATTCCACGGAAATGACCTCTGGAGTCCAAATGTCCTTATTTAAAATGAAACAAAACCAACCCTAACTGCTCTTTAGGCAAAAACAAATTAGCTGTTATTGCTGCACAGCTTTAAACACGGCTGTGGTGATCTTCCACACTTCTCTGCGTCTGCCTGGTCAGTGAATTCACAGTGCTGCCTTAACTCCCAGCTCCTGCCGCGCCCACGCAGGTGAGAATGGCAGGAAAACTGTCAGGTCTCCTCCCGCGCCTCATATTTAATTTCCCCTCGGTGAAAAGATCTTAAAATGACCAGAAAAAGAGGAAAGCAGTTGGGTTGGCTTAAAACTGTTGATCAGGAAGCAAAAACCACTGCAAGTCTGAAGTATATTATTTCATATTTTAAAAAAACCACTGTTGGTTCACCAGGGCTCTCCTCTTTCTTCTGTCCCTGCCAGGAGTTGCTGGCTTTTTTCAAGCATCTCCCTTTGCTGTCACTTCAGCAGAAGTTTGGAGGAGCACTGCTTCATCTGCCTCTTGGCTAGGTGGTGAAAATGAGCCGTAAAAGCAAATTTGGAAATCGGTTCCTCTGGCTGCATGACTCGTTTGTTTTCTTTTAAAAGCACCTAACTCTTTTCTTGGACCTTTATGTCCAGAGGGAGTGAAGCGCAAAGAGTTTCCAGGCCAAGTAAGTGGTAGCAAAAATGGTGTGTGCTCATATTCCTTCTCTACCTCCCTCCTCTTTTGCAGTCCCAGCCAAACACGGCTTGTGCTAAAAGTTTGTGACCCTTGTGTGGTATTTTCTGAGCCTTTTCAAGCCAAACCCAGAGACTGTTTCCAAACAAACTTGAATTTTCCATTGGGAGCTAGATAATCGCAGTGCAGAGGAGGACACTAAAACCAGAGCTTGTGTTCTGGAGTTGCATATTTCCATAGCATCCTTCATCCAGGAAAATTCCAGAAGCCTACTGAAGGGTGGTAGCTGTGAGAGGTGGGTGGTCAAACAACCTGCTTGCCTGGAGGACATTGGTGTTTGATCAGCTGGTTTAGGACGCAGGAGGGGGCTGCCCAGGGCAGCCAGGGGAGGAAGGAGGGCTGACCCAGGGACAGCAGCCTGGTATGACTGTGCCACTGCAATGCAAGCACAAAGCAACCCAGACAGCTCGTGCCAGCACTGGGGAGCAGAGCCCCTGCACCTTGGAGCCACAGGTACTGCCAGTGCCTGCCCTTGGGGCTTCTGCCCCCCTCGGGGGTGCCAGGCGAAGGGGAGCTGTGTGCAGGGGCACAGAGCAGGCGGGGGGGTTCTGCCCCAGCCCCTGCACGACCCTGCGTCCATGGCAGAATGATTCCCAGCCTGGGCAGACACGCTGTCTCCTCTCTCTAATTGCAGCCTTGTGCCTGTCCCAGAGTGGGAGCTGGCTCCTTCCCCTCCATCGTATTGTCTCTTCCCACAGCCCAGCTCCCACGGGGCTCACGGCTTTTCCTCTCCAGCTTGCAGCCCAGCTCCGTCTCGCTGGCTCTGTCTTGCCCCTCGCATCTCAGCGTCATCTGCTCTCCCTTCCCCCTCCTATTCATTCAGATTTTCCTTTTTTTAGCCACCACCTTACTGTACTCCCTTATATCATCTTTTGCACAGAAGTCCAAAAAGCAGTGGGGCTGCACCGTGGGGACACAAAAGGTGGGCTGCCTGCTCCGGAGGCTTGCATCCATCCCCTTCACCTTGTTTGTGCTGCTGGGCCGCAGAGGTCCTGGCTGTGCCTGCCTGGTGGGGATGAGAGGGCCCAGAGCCCAGCTGGACAATGGCAGCACTGTGCTGGAGAAAGCAGCTCTGTCCGGCTGCCACCGTGGTCCGCATCCGCTGAGCACAGGGGAGGGGAAGGGTGCCCCTCTGTGCCCCTGCACGCCGCTCACTGGGCAAAATCAGGGAGAAGATGGAGGGATTGATGCCTGAGAGCAGTGTCTCTCCACTCCCCCACGCACTCTGAAGGCTGATGCAGGGACGAGGGTGGCTCTGCTTTTGCCGGGCACTGGCTGGGTCACACAGAGCTTGGACCTTTGCTCTGCTGCAGATTCCCAGGGGAACCTTGGACAGGCGCCTTGGGCCACGTTGCTGCTTTGTGATCCCTGCAAAGCATGGAGGATGCCCAGGCCAGCTGCACAGCTGGGTCCCTGCACCTCCACACTCGAGGTGTGGGCTGGGAGCCCAGGCCTGGAGCCACACTGGTGTGCCCCCAGCCCTGGACCAGCACTGCACGCAGGGCCATGAGATGCACCAGCTCAGGGGTCTCTGAGGCAGCCCCATGCTGTGTGGGTTGGGAAGACCCACAGACTCTCCCTATGTCCCTTGCCCGGGTGGCAGTGGGGGGGATAGCAGCACAGCTCTGTTTAAGGGGGCCACCAGAGAGACCTTCTTCAGATCCTGGATGCACGTCTGGCATCACTGCTGGGCTGCTGTAAAAAGTGACTTTCTCATCCCTGTCCTAATCCATCAGCAGCACCTCACAAAGCAGTGAGTTACCAAAAAGGAGCACATGCAGCATCAAAATAATGTTGCTGCCCCTGGCAAAGCTGTGGTGGCACACAACACCCCTGAAGAGGGCAGGAAGAGGGAGCTCCACCTGCAAGCCAGAGAAGAAAGCTCCTAGTCACAACGTGGTGGCAGTAGGGGCCGGCTGCTTCACTCCGTGGCCTTCCTGAAGCCCTGAGAGGGACAGGAGTGGGGAGCAATGCCCACATGAAGGCATTGCTGTATGCCTCACCTAGAGAAAGAAAAGGCAGCTGTTTCCAGCATCAGTGGGGAAGAAATCACAGCTTGCTTCCTTCTGAGCTGTCTCTAAAGTGTAGTTTGTGCTGAGACAGATGCAACCTTGAACAGAGACTTTCCCATCAGAGCTATAAACCCCCTTCGAACCCTGGCTTGGACAACACACAGATTTCTGTTTCTTCCTCTAAGGTTGTCACCATAAAAAGAACAACAAAGGGCTCCACAAGCCCATGGCAAGAATGAAGGGCCTGTTTGGGTTTCCCTCCATGCCACAATTCCTTCCATGCACATTTGTGCATATATATGCCATGGGCACCATCCCTATTAGAAAGCCTCCCTGCAAGGTTTCTTTCAGCTCTTAGAGAAAGAGAACATTTCCTTTGCTTCAATTCATGCACTGAATTGAAACTGGGCCTTCCTGCTTCTCCCCTGCAGGGACTAGAAGATCGGGCTGGGAGTTAGGGACCAGGAAGAAGTGGGGGGTCCTGGGTGTTCCATCCTATCCACAGGGGCTGTGGTGGAGCCATCCCCTTGCAGCTGCCGGTATGCAGGGAAACTCCTTCATGCAGGGTTGAGCACAGCTCATACTGGGACATCCCAGGGCCAGTCCTTCCTTTGGCCTCATTGGAATGGGTCCAAATCCAGCTGGCTTCCCAGCAGCAGAGCTAGGAAAGGCCTGAGCAAGTGCCAGGTTGCAAGCCCGTCACTTTGTGATGGGGACACCTGAAAAGCCTGGTTCCTCAGCTCCTCTGTCTGGGACAAGAGCCCTGAAACAATAGTCTGGCTTCCCAGCAGCCGGTGACCCAAAGGATGCCGTGTGCTGAGGTCGTCAAGCCCACAAGGATTAATGACAGCTAGAGGAAACCGCTCTCCGGACGCCTTGCTGTGGGATTTGGCAATACAATAGCCAGAAGGAGCATGCAGGCTCCTCCACTTTTTCTCAGGGCCTAGGTAAATAATCCCCTTCCATGGGAGCTGTATGGATTCCCATAAAGCTGAATAATAGAAGCAGTTCCCAGGCTTATGGTTAACAATAATTTTTTCCAGGCCATATAATTGTTATTATTTTGAGAGTCAGGAACCTGGGACAGAATGCACAGACAGCATTTTCCCAATCAGCTCACAGTGAGCAATTTGATTTCACTTAGAAAGAGCCAGCTGTGAAACAGTAGGTACCCCCTGACCCTCAAGAAAGGAGCACAGTGTGTGCCCTCATGCTTGTGGACCCACTGTCCCTGCACTAGCCAGGACTCAGAGCTAAGAGCACATGACAGAAACCACATCTCCACAGCTCATGAATTTTGTCTCTGGGTCTTGGATGCCACAAAAATGCTTTGGAAATTGCTGCAGGGCAGAGCGAAGAAGGGAGAGAGGAAGGAATGCGCTTAATCAGGCAGGGTAAAGCAAGGCAGCTTCTTGCAAGGGCTAGAAAGGGGCAGGGTGCAGGACCTTCTGCAGCCAAGATCCAAATATTTTGCATGGCTCATGCAGGAGGATGCCACAAGAAACTGGTGGACATTTGTTCACAGCTGAACTAGCAGTGTTGGAAGCCAGGTCTCTCTGGCAGAGGGTGGGAGGGCAGCTACATGGAGCTGGCAACTTGGGGACTTTCAGCAGGGAGAAAAGGAGGACAGGAATATCAGCAGCTCCAACACAGGTAGGTGGTGCAGAGCACCGGTTAGATCCCACTTCTTGGTTACCAGCAAATTAATTTGCATGGCTGGAGAAAAACATGCTGTGGGCAAAATCCTGCCTTTGCAGGTTGGAGCAGCTGCCCCAGCAGCAGGGGTGGGACCAGCCTCAGACTTCACCTGAGGAGACAAGACAGCCCGAGCCTGTACAGTCCCACCACACAGCACAGCACATGCCAGTGCAAGGAAACAGGATCCATGCCCTGCTGCTCACACGTGCCAGAGCCGCCCTGCCTCAGCCAAACCCTGCCCTTGGCAGCAGTGGGGCCCAGCTGGCGGAGGAGCCAGGAATGGCATGGCATGGCATGGCATGGCATGGCATGGCATGGCATGGCACAGCACACTTACCAGGGCAAGGGGTGGCGGGCTGTACCCTGTGGGGGTGCCCGGCACCTTCCCAGCTCCGCCTCGGGAGCCTCCTGTGTTTGCATGCTCCAGGGTAGCATTGGGAGGGGGAAGACAGGATACAATTCAGTGAACATGTGGCTGACTTGACAGCTTTGAACATAAAAGGGTGATACTTGAAACATGTTCACAAGGGTGACCAGCATCTGCACAGGCCTCCTGTCTATTGGCTTTTCAGATTCAGACAGTCTGGCTTGTCTCTTTTTCCAGCAGTGTCTTCACCTTGCTGTCCAGATCTGTCCACTCCTCACGGCAGAGATGGTCTGGGAGAACAATAGCAAGGAGGGAGACAGTCACTGGAGTGGAGGTTGGAACCAGATGATCTTTAAGGTCCGTTCCAACCCAAACCATTCTGTGATTCTTTGACATGTATATCTCCTCTCTCCCAGGCTTCTCATGGGACATGGTGTTCACCTCAGCAACTGGAGCCTCCCACTTGTATCTCCTTTCACGTGCCCCTGCCAAAAAGGTTTTACCTCCTGCATATTGCATAACTGCTTTCCAGTGCCAGCACCAGCTTTGTCTGCTCAGGTTACAGGAGGTTTGCAAGAGCCATTTGAAATACAGGAGCAGCATTTAAAGGGCCCAGGCCGCAGCTCCAGAGGGTCTACTTGGCCGGCTAAATGTGGAGACTGGTACATGCTGGGCTTGCAGAGGAATTCGTGTTCTTGGAGAGTTAAAGCAAGACCAGAAAAGGTTACTTTTAGCAGGTTTGAGGTGCAGGCAACTAAGGCAGTGCCTTGCCTGAGGCTACACTCAGAGGCAGGGCGTAAACACAGCCTCCTCCCTGGCATTAGGAAGAGTGTCCTAACTTTGAGAGCACGCTTTTGGCTGCAATCTGGTTTCAAGACAGTTCATGGTACCTATGGTTCTCAGAGATACGCTATGGAGTGAGGAAATGTTGGCTTTTCTGCTTCCAGGTCTGAGTAAAGGATCCTCCAGCTTCAAAACTTTTCCTGCAAGCAAGCACATGATTGCTCTGAGGCTTTGGGAGCTGCGATTCCCTCAGCCTCCACAGCTCTGCCAGTGAAGGGGGAGCCAAGTTCAGCGGTCTACCTTGTGCCCATTGCCAGTCAAATGCATAAAAATAAATACCTTTTCCCTGTATTCAGTTCTAGGACAGATCAGTTGCCATAGGTCCTGGCGGTGAGATTGTGGTTTAAAAGGGAATCTTCTCTATATAGACCTTCTCCAGGGATTTTCTTGGCATTGTGCCATCTGTAAACCTTTCTCTGCAGCCCATGACGCTGTCATGGAAATGGGCAGTTGAAGTTGCCAGACTGTTGGTGTGGAGCACGGATAACCCCTGTCCTCTGGCTCTCCTGGCTCTCAGGGATGGATGGAGGCAGGTGGTGCAGGAGACATGCCAGTAGGGAAGGGTGAAGCTGAGTGTTTCCTGAGGGACACATGGTGTCCCTGAGCCCGACACTGCATGCTTTGCCTTGGGGAGGTAGGGTGCAGCCCAGAGGGTGGCAGAACAACTCTTCTCCATGCCCGTTCCTTGCAGGACAGGACCTGTCTGGACCACTCACTCCTTGGACGTTCAGCTGAGCCAGCCAGAAGAGGAGCTGTATTGGACCAGGTGGCAAGGGCCAGGTTTCTCTAGGAGAAAGAGATGCCAATGAGATTCAGCTTTTGCCAGAGTTGGTTTGGAGGTGGTACTGCAGGAGGCCAGCGCCTTCTATACAGTTTGAGCTTTGAGGTCAATATTTCACCAGGGCACTCAGCCCCTCTGAGCAGCCAGAGGCTACTCCCAGCAGCTCAGATGACAATAATATTCTTGTCGCCTACAATTGATGTCGTATTTGAGCCATTGTATCTGTTGACAATATGCTGTGTGGAGAGCTGAGGTGCTTCCAAAAATGTCTCTTCAGGGCCGGCCTGTGAGTGATATAATTCCCGGGTACCCTGTCAAAGCACCAGCACAAACATCAGCTCAGTACCCTGAGAGGCAGTGGCGGTGGGATGCTGGAAAGAAAGCAAGACAGGGAGGGAAAAGACAGAGAAGGAGGTGAGTAGGAGGATGGAGACTATAACCCAGACCTTCTTGCTTTTGTCTTTTCAACAATGCTCCCCTCCTGTAGCACTTACAGTGAGAGAACCTATTTATATTTTGTTTCTGTTCTGTCTCTCTCTTTGGGCTTGATAGAAAAAAAAAAACAAAAAACCAGTAGATGCAATGGAAAAATGAAGTGAGAACAGCAATCCTCCCAGGTCACCCTCTTTTTCCTTTCCACTGTGCTTGCCAAGCACGACCCATTTCGGTCTCTGCTGACAATGCTCCGTGCTGCATTATGGCATGTTCCAGCCCTCCGGGGCATGAACTGAAAGAGAAACTCCTGGCAGCCCCCAGGAAGTTCAGCAGTGAAGAACTCATATAACCTCCACAAGGCTCCTACCCTGCCACAAAAGCTGTGCGGTGTCACTGTCCTGAGATGTGTGTGTCAGGGATCTTTGTGAGGGTTGCAAGTGGCCTAGGAAGACACCATGTCCCGTGTCTGAGCGAAGGCCCAGCTACTTCCCTGAGTGGGTGAGAAATGGCAGGGCAGCCTGTGATGAGGCTGTTGACAAGCCCCAGGGGGGTTATAGATCAGTCTGTCACCGTTAATGAAATTTTTTTTTCCCTCCGCCTGTCCACAGCCCCCTTGACACTGAACTGCTTGTTTTTAGGTCTGTCCCAAAGAAGAGCTCCAAAATCCGAAATGCTCCCTGGGAGCATAATCCAAGGCAGAGCCCCAGGCAATACCATGTTCAGATGCCTGATCTCTTGCACTTGGTTTTGAAGAGACTACCTCTGAATTCTCTTCAGCAAAGTTCCCTTTGACCTGTGGCCTGCAGACCCTCTATTCTGAAAGGTAATTAAGGAGAGCAAGCCTTTTGCTGGCCACCCTAAATTCACTGTATGGGGCCTGCATCTTCAAAGGGAGGAAATCATGGGAAGATCTATCATCAGAGAAGTTGGAAGCCACCAGTCCAAGAAACTGGAGGCACGTATAGGAGAGATTGCTGGGCTGGCAGTGGTTTATCTTTTTGTTCCCATAGGACAAGTTTTGCCTGCATTTAGAAAGCACTGCAGGACCTGGTTCCTCTCACAGTCCTCCCTTAAGCATTGACTACGGAATAAATAGAGGATGTTTTCCTTCCCTGAATATCTGTTTCCTTCCTAAATAAACCATCGGTGAGACTGTTTGGTTTTTTTTAATTTTCGTTTTGTTGGTGGTGGTGGTGGTTTTTTAATGGAAGAAACACAAACCAATAGGGATCTTACAAAGCTTTTAGTAGCTGTATTTGGTTCCTCGGTACCATAAGGAATGGGGAAATCACGGAACACAGAATAAGACCTTGGGATCAGCTAACCCATCCTCCTCTCCAAGGCAGGATTAACTAAACCTAGCCCATGCCTGACAGATGCTTTTTGACATGCATTTAACAGCCCTGCAACCCTCCAGCCTACTCAGGAAGTGATGCACTCACCTTATTATTTAGAGAATGTTGATAGTATTGATGTGGGTCTTCTTAGTGTGTTTAAGGCACATGAGTTTGGTTTTTCCCCAGTGGGAAAAGAGAACAGGTTCTTTTTTTTCCCTTGCCTTTTGCAGTGACCTTTCACCTGATTGAAGCCTGTTGCAGTGGCTCCTCACAGTCTCCACCAGGCTGGATGAAAACACAGCCCAGGCTTTCTCACCTCCCACCACAGTCAGAGTGGGGGAGGCAGATGAGCAACCCTTTGTGCAATTCTTTCACTGTCTGTGATGGTGGTGATACAGAGGGAGTGGATCAGGCCAGAACTGGTCAAATGCCACCCGTGCTCTGTACTCACAGAGCTCAGCTAAAAGCAATTCATGTGCATCAGCACTGAGGTGCCTTCTTGCAAACCATCCAAAGGCTTGAAGCTGTGATTCTGCAAAACTGCCCTCATCCTCATGAGTCACTGGACAAAGGAGCTGCTGGACTTGGACTCTGTTACCTGGTCTAAACCCTCTGCTGATATGAACCCTGGCATCTTTTCTGCTCTGACTCTTAACCTCTTACACCACTGAGCTTCCAGGAAGGCTTGGACTGAGACCCAAACACCCATTCTGCGTGGGCAAGTTCAGACACAGGTTTTTGCAAGCCAGTGTTTGCTTCACCCATGGACAATTTTTTATTTGGATGGTTTTCCTCCATCCCCATCTGTTGTTGTGGCCTCACAGATACAGTTCATGGCTTGCTCTTGCCTCCCATTCCTTGGCCTGCCGAAGTCCTATCCCTGTTGCAAACACCACAGTCCTGAAGCAGCCAGGTACAGTATTCCCCTCGTGGTACTGGAAAATCAATCCTTTTCATCCACAGAGAACTAGAACTGCATTTAACTATTTTCTGAGTCAGCACCATTCTTGAAGCTAGTGAAATGTCAGGATTTGGTCCATGATTTCTGCAAGGCTGTGATAGGGTAAACTTAGGCTGATCCCTTCTGTGTAGATGAGGCCAAACTGTCTATTACGGGACATTGCTCCATATCTAACCTATTGCACGGGCACACTTCCTATCTTTAGTGTTATTGTCTAACCCTCTTACACTTAAAACACAGGTCACCCCAACAGTATTGCAGTGGAGTGCAATATTGTCTTGCTGTATTCAGCAAGACAAAATCATGTTTGAAGGTAACATTTCAACACCTCTCCTTAGAGCTGAAGCCCGGGGCATTTTTAGGTGCTGGGGAGGCTCTACAAAGCCAGTAGGAGGCCCCTGCACTGGGGTTTTTGCTGGAATACAGTTGTCATTGCACAGGAGGAACTTTGTGATTCACCCCAGTGAATGTGCTCATAGAGGCTTTCAAGAGCAGGGGAGCACTTTTCACAACCACAGCAAGTGTGTGCTGCAGACCAGGGTGCACTTGATGTTGGCGGTTGGGTGCCATCTCCCAATGGCAGTTTTTGGTTGTTCACTGACGTGGGAGCCACGCCATGTCCTCACCGACCAGCACAGCAGTGCCTCTGGTGATGCCTTGTAGAGGCTGACCTGGAACAGAGGCTAGACAGAGTGAAAGGATAAAGGGCAGGTATTTATTGAAAGGCCTTCACAGGGTACACCTCGGGCAGTGCAGGAATCTCACAAGAGACTACACCCAAGGCAGTCACATGTTTTTCGGGCAGATATAAGTTTTGTTCATTTGCATATCACAGGTTAATTGCCCAATTACAGCTTCAGGTAGTGGAGTCCCATTCTCCCAGTTTGCTCCCCCCAACTCATTTTTGTTTACATTTCTCAAGGCCTGAGACAGTGAGGTGTCCTTGATTCTCCGGCCTAGAGAGGAATTGTGTCTGACCAAAATGGGAAAAGCAGTAGCTAACACGCTACATGGAGCTCAGAGTTACACACTAAAGAACTGCAGGATTATAAACATATGGAAATAGAAGGCTAAAATCCTAAGGTATCACTGACAGCTCGGCGTTACTGTGCTCAGCACTGAACAGCTTCACCTCTATCCCCAGAGCAGCTCTGTCACTGACCTTGGAGATGTGGGCAAGTCAACCTCACAAGTCCCCACTCAGGCTGCGTGGAAAGGAAACATCCTCAAAATCATAAATGCTCATATAGTCCTTCTGTTGAGGGCACAACTCGGAGTTCCTGCCCTGAGATGGGAGTTTTCCAGGGGAGATCTGTGCAGAGAGATGGGGTCTGTGGAAACTCCTGTGCTGGGTTTGTTTTCTACATGGGGTGGAAAAAGCCACATCTTACGAGTCACACCTCTACTGCAGAAATGCAGATGCCACTACAAACTCTCCTGATGCACATAGGCCAAACACTGCCTGTCTTCTTAGGTTTCCAGCTCCACATGATGAAGTTTGAAGCTTCTGGCAGAATTTATTCTGAATTCATATTTTAAAAGGGCAGAAACTGTTCATGCATTCCCTTATTCCAGAAAAGGCTGAAAAACTCTTGGTTGGTGACCTAGCCTTTAAGGTGCTGCTTTTGTTCAAAAGGTTTCTTACACTGAAAGCCAGGTTTGGTGCTTGCTTAGCTGCTTTGAGCAGCATGAGAATGTTGTATTATGTGGATGTCAGAAAACCGTGATGAGGATTGTCCAGTTGGGAAATTTTAGGGACATAACTTCTTTGACTGTGTGAATGATGCTGGTGTAGCTAAACAGATGATAGATATGACCACCTATGACATGTCATTCCTTGGCTAATACTGTGCAAAGATTGCTCGTTGTGGGCAATACCCTGTTTTGATGTCTCTGGCCTGCATTGACCGTGGCTTCCTCAGACTGCAATCAACCCCCAAGATTGCACAAAGGTTATGGACTGCCTCCAGACTTCCAGTCCGGGACCACTGCTGTGTGCAGGGGTATCGTAATAGCTAAACTATATAATTACATCTGATTGCAGTCACATCAGGGACGTCAGGACCAGGCCTTCGCTACATCTGCTACCAGTTAGGGCTGTGCAGAAGCAGAATCTTTGGCTTACTGAGCTATGTCAGCAAGCCCCTGCTGTGTTGTACATGGAGGAGCTGAAATAAACTACAACTGGTAGTTGCTGTAAAGCTCCTCACGTTTTGCTGTACAACATAGCAGTGAGCTACATTGAGAAGGGGTTTCTTAATACAGACTTTGCAAAAGAGTGGCCAGCCAAGAGAATTTTGAAGCTGGCAGCCTGTAATCAGTCTGCATAAATAAAGGACAAGGGTTTGGGGGTCTGAAGGGCAGTAAGCCCCAAAGCAACTGCATCCCACAAATCCAAGCAGTGCTCAGATCCATGCAGTGATGACAGCAAAGCCTAACAACTCTTTGTATCCTGCCTAGTCCTCCCTGTCTATGGGCACCTTGCCAGCTTCACTACCTGCTGGGGGAAGCAGGCTCCCAGCAAAGAGAATCGAAATAGTGCTCTTCCACCCTGCCCAGTCCCACACCACTTAGCCTGACCAGCCCCATCTGGATCCCAATAGCTCTGGAGATGGGCAAGACAGAAACACACTAAAGCTGAAATGCCAGACATCACGTTTTTTCTGCAGCGAACAAGTAGACTCCAGTCTTTATCATTTGCTTATGCAAGAGGGATGATTAGGAAAGGGCAAAGCTGGGAAGCTGAGCAGCCCAGGTGTAATGGAGATCCATGTTATGCTAACGCAGAGCTCTGCACACACGGAGCCATTTGTTGTGCCGCTGTTTGGCCTGGCTCCTGCAGCTCAGCCAGTCACGCAACAACCTCTCACTCTCATTAATGCCAGATTGGGTTCCTGCCGCCGCTCCCCCGCTGCTTTTAATTATGTGGCCACTAGCCAAGGACTGCTGGGGAAAACCCTTCCCCTTAGTTTGGGTGTCAGCTGATCCTAACTAAGACATATGGCATTTGGAGCGGGGAGAGGGCATAAAGGAAAACAACAGAAATGGGAACAATTCACAGGAGAAAATGGGTGAAGGTCAGAGGTTAAAAGTGCAAGAATAGGGAGCCAGGAGGGGACACAGAGCAGAACCCCACCAATTTGCCCACCTCTCCCTACAAGTATACAAAGTGCAGAGAGAGCGAAATAGCCACTGTGGTCCCCCCCTCTAGTGGGCCTGGAGGTGGAGAAGGTGCTGGTAGAAAGGCAGTGAGAAAATACTCAGCTCTTGCAGGAGATGGGAGAGGCCCTGGGGCATGCCAGGTGCACATACACCAGGTGCATGTGTCTCTCATGTAGTAGAAGGGATTTGTGTCCAGGAACTCCATAAACCATGCTGTGACCATGCCCGTGCCTGCTGCTTCTGCAGGGTGTGGAGTTGGCCCATGTAACCACCAGTCCCGCTGGTGTCCATCAACATCTTCTGAGAGTGTTTACTCCACTTCGGCGTTGGAAAAACTAAGCAAGTGGAGTCTAATCACTTGGAGCTCAGAAAAGCTCCAATTTTGGTGACACCTGCCAGGACTGATCTCTGGAGCACTCGGGTCTCTCTGCCACTTGCACAGAAGATGTGGAAGATATACAATGGGGACTGATCAAGGGCATCTCCCCTCTGCCCCTTGGTGGTTGCAGGAGACCTGGCTGCTCTGAGCTGCAAAGAAATCAGTAACAGAGACAATCCTGGGCACTCTGGTGTCCTGGGATAGCACAGAGCATAGGCAAAGGGACACACATGGCTGGTGCTCTGAGCTGCACTGATGTGGGCAGGGGAGGCTGCCGTGGAGGTCTCCACATGCCCCAGGTCTGTTCTTTAGCACGTGCCAGGAGCAGCACCTCCCAGCTCCCCTCTCAGCAGCCCCCTCACCTCGCTGCACAGAGAGGCAGTGGTCCCTGGCAATTCAGAAATCTCAGTCTGGCAAGGCCAGCCCAGAGGCACTTGCTGTACTGGGATATAGCACCAGTACTGGGTGGTATTTTCGGGGCAATGACAGCTGTGTTCCCAGGCACTCAGACACAAGGTCAGTTTGACCCTGGTACTTCTTCCTATTGCCCAGCCGTAGGCAGTTCCCCAAACAGGCCCTCTGAATTGCTTACCAGCCACCAAAGAATCTAAAAAATCCCTAACAAGTCCCTAAAAATCTCCACTGTCTGCACACAGCGTCTTGGGAAGGAGACAGGCCACCTGAATGACAGGACAGTGGTGGGCTGACCATGACCAGCTGCCAGACGCCCACTCAGCCACTCTCATTCCCCCCACCTCAAGAGGTCAGGGGGAGAAAGTTAGATGAAAAAAATCCCCCTGTGGTCAAGATAATTACAGTTTAACAAGACAAGCAAAAGCTGCACATGGAAGTAAAGCAAAAAAAGGAATACATTCACCACTTCCCTTTGGAAGGCTGCTGTGAAAAGTTAACTTCCTAACTCCATTCCTGACAGACCCAGCACAGAGAGTAGACATGTCTTGCCTATTTTGTGTACACACTTGCAATTGCTCACCTTTTTTTTTTTTTTTTTGCCACGCTCTTGCCATCTCACTTGGACCTGGGTCTGCCTCCCAAGTGATACCCAGTTCTTAAATGTCATCATGTCAGCTCCATCAAGGAATGAACCATCCTCTGATATCCTCAACAACCTCAGGAGTGCTCCCAGCCACAAATGCCCATTTCCCTTGTGCACCTTACCACAAACACCTGCAAATGGGCCATTACACAGTCCTGTGCTCATACACACCCATTTGTTCCTACCACAAATATAGCTCGGATGAACCTCTGCTAGCAAGCTACTTAGCAACGTGAACTCTTAACATAAATTAGGCTGACTGCACTGGTGAGCAGCTCTTACAATAAAAATCACAGTTACCTTCCCTTCTGGCTTCCCATCCAGACACCGTGGCAGCCTCAGAGTCATGTTAGGTCAAGAGATGTAGAAGTCTGAACTAGCTGCAACTGCCTCAAACAGCTCTGGAAGGATCTTTTTCTCTTTGTTCCGTTTTTTGATCCTGTTTTAATAGGCAAGAGTAACTGGTTTAAAGCAGCACACGGAGTCCCTGGGAAACCCACGGCTAGAGCAGACACTTGGCTTTGTCCAGTGCCTGGGCACCTCATGCAGAATGGGGACTTTGTATTTGCTTTTAGAAGATAACCAATTCATATAGGAGGTTCATGAATATTCAGCTTGTGCTTAGGGTTGGGGAGAACAATCCCTAAAACAAAGAGGCAAATTCTTTTACCCTTCATTTGGGGGAATGTGTTTTTCAGCCTAAGGGTTGCAAGTAGCCTGCGATCCCTTTCTGTGCAGTATCCATTAATGATCGGTGTTTTTCCCAGCCTGAGCGTGCATCGCTGCTGAAAAATAGATGCAGTCAGCGAGGGCTTGGGGTTAATGTTTCTGGATGAAGGAGAATTTGGAGGTGAGTCCAAGAGCGTAAGGAGCCAGGCTGAAGTCAGTCAATCTTACTGTTGTAGTCTCTCTGGCTTTGTCCCCTTTCTGTGGCTGTACCTGCCCTGGGAATCTCTAGCAGAGAAGTCTCCCAGCAGTGGGAAGGCATGCGGACATGTCTCTTTCTGCATAGCCACTGCCCTTATTCCCCTATGCAAAAAACAACCACTGAAGATTCTGTCTTCCCCAAAGCGGTTTGTCAGTTGCATGCTATTCCCAAAGCTGCATTTAGCCTCCTCCCTCATTTTCCTTGCACAGCACACATTTTAGGGCTTAGACACACTGTCTAGCTATGGTAACAAACTACCAGTAAATAATGATTGTACCTTTTTTGTCTATCTGCAATGACCCTGCATGTGTTGTGAACTCAGATGTTTCACCCCAGGCAACATGCAGCTGATGAGCAGGAGTTTGCCACACCACAGTGACCTGGGTGCATTTGTCTTGTATACATACTTCTCCATACAAAACAGTTGTTGGTGTTGTTTACAGGAATTTCCAAGTGAAAGAAGCTTTCCTTGAAAAAGTGAAAGAAGCTTTCCTGTTAAAAGTGCTCCTTTGCAGTATAACTATACATACTTGGGTTATTGCTGCTCTAAAAGAGTGCTGTCTTCTCTTCCCAACCCCCTTCCAAAATGATTACACTGGCAACACTTTTAAATACAGCCTTGTTTTCCTTGTCTTCATCCTCGTGGGAACTCTCCTGTAACTCTTTCATGTTGTCCAACCAAAGCAGCAGAACAAGTTGGGTGACCATTGTGTGACTGATCACCACCCTGCTGTGGGGAAGACAAACAGTCGGGGCTGGAGCCGGGCAAAGTGGGCACTGTTTGCACCAATGAAGGTGATGTTACCTGTGTGGATCTCTGGCCTCATCCCAAAACTGTTCCAGCAGTGTCAGGTGAAGATGGTTGCTAACTGTGTGCATCAGTGCTACCAGGCACCTGCCTGGAGCTGTGTGTGCTGGGAAAGAGCCTCTGTGTGACCTCTCATCTTTTCCCACTTGCCAGGAAACGTGCGCAGCACCAGCTCCTATTGACAGGCCCTCCTCCATGCTTCCACCTGCTGCCCTGCCTTCCTCCAACCTACCCTCTATCACCATTCCTCTTTTGTTTTTCCCAGGTGAGAGGCCGCTCAAGCTGTCCACCTGCTGACCAAGGAGGAGGAACAGGGATTAAGGAGAGACACGGCCCATGGGCAGCAGGACCTGGTGCAGCAGAGCTGCTTTAGCCCCCAGCAGTGATGGAGAGGGCTGTCAACCTTATTGTTGTGTTGGCATGGCAAAGGTGGGAGGAAAGAGGCACGGGATGGGGGGGAAGGGATTTGAAACTTCAACTGCCCCTTTGTGTTTTCACCTCCTCCAGTTTATCTGGTGCCCTGTGGAATTTATGATCCTCCCCCCTGCAAAGAGCTGTTGTACTTCAAGTCACAGAGCGCCTTCCAGCCGGGTGATAGACCAGCCAGCCTCCTCTTTAACAACCTCAAAGGGCATAATGAGCAAAGCCAAACTTTCTCCCAGCAACAGTTTTAGGAAGACTGATTATCTGTCTTTACAAGTGGGAAAACAATGTCAATCCATTCCAAATCCCCGTGGTGGAGCTAAGCAATGGACATAGCCCGTGATTTATATGCTATTCTAAGGCTGCTAAAAACCTCTTTTCCTTTCTCCCTCTCCATGCTCAGCTGGACATTTGCCTAACTTACAGAGAATAAGGAGACTAACCCTTGTCATTTGAAGAGGCAGAGAACAGGTAAAGCAGAGGAGAACTGGAGCAAATAGAGAAGTCAGACAGAAAACTCTCATCTCAGCAGCAGGAGTTGCCATCAAGGTACTGCTTTTCAGGTACCCCAGATGAGGGACTTTAGGAGCCTCAGCCTTATCTGTTTCTCACCTATTGCTTTGGTGTGTTGTGAAGGGGACAGGAGGCACGTTTTAGAGGATGCAGCCCATGTGACAGGCAATTGGAAAACCACAGCTCCCAGAGCAGCTCTGCCAGTGATGGATTTTACAAACAGAGCAGCCCCTCAGTGAAGCCCCAGTGCTAGCAAGCATGAGGGGCAGCCCCTCACTCCATCGCCCCGTGTCAGATCACTGTTCAGGGTCCACCTTTCCCTCTCCAGCAAGTTCACTGTGGGATGGGCTCCAGGTCAGCCCTGGCAGCAGACTCTTTCTGAGCACCTGTGGCTTTTTCTGATTAAGAGGCACACAGCTAAGAGGCACTGGGAATTAGAGATAAGCTGCAGCACTGGGAGCCCTTCTGACAGCCCTGTAGCACAGCTGGAGAGACAGATGAGTGCAGAGATGTGGATTTCACAAGCCTTGTACAAGGTTTGAGGCACACCCAGCTCTGGAGGATGGAGTTGAGCCCTGAGCACCTGGGGATGTGGCAGGCTGGCCAGAAGCCCTCTGAGGAAGGTGCTGATGCAGACACCTGCCTGCTGGGTGAAGCACCAAGTGCCCCAGCTCCTGGCGCAGGTGCACAGTTGCTAGGTATCACATGTTCCTGGTGGCTCCATGCCCTTTGCCAGCTCAGCCAGGGGTGGAAGGACGCACAGACCTCAGACAAGGATACCTGGCAGGTATTGCTTTCTCCAAACATTACCAGTCTGCTTTGCCTGCGCACCTGGGGTGGCTTTTATTGGAGTGGTACAAAATGCAGCTGCACCAGTGCTGCTGTGTGCAGCCTGAGAGCCCTTTGCTTCCACAGGTCACCCCAGACACCCTGCAACCCTCCCTTTCTGTATGCAGCCCGAGGGCCCATCAATCCACCCCTCCTCTCTGCCTGGGCATGTCCTGTGCCTTCAGGCTGGAGTAGGAAGCTACAAGACTGTTAACGCCCTCCTGCCTGTCCCGAGAGATAAATGCACAGATGCATTCAGCCAGGCAAAGCCTCCTGGCAGCTGAGACCCAGACTGGCTGCTTGACAGGAGTGGCCTCCTCTGTGTATCACCTGGCACTCCAGATGTGTCAGTCTTCCTCCTGGATGCTGATACTTCAGAGGTCAAGCTGCTACCTGTGAGATTCAGCACTTGCTGTCACTTTCTTACACGTATCCTCTCAGGTTCTCAGTGACTAAGACTGGGACACGTAATATGGAAACTTATTTCATTTGCATTTATTTTTGTATTTATAATTATAAAACATGAAAGGCCTGTTCTTCAATAATCTCTGATACAGCAGTACTGACATCCTCTCAGTGGGATTTGCAACAGGATAGGCTGGTGGGCTGCACATTTATTGGATCAATTTCAGCTTGCCTTCCTCATGGCTCTGCCACGGCTTCTCCGGTTACCACAGGTAGATGTGCTGAAACCCAGAGCAGTAATGCACACCATGCCTTCTGCTGTCCGTGCTGGTGGGACAGGGAGAAGGAATGCCACCTGGAAAGGCTCCTCCACCTCTGCTGTCATAGAGAAGTCACGCAGGCCTTGGTGCTGAGACCTGCAACTCAATCTGTGGACATGACCTTTTGGTAAATCAAGCTGAGTGTCCCAAGTTTCTAATTCTTGTGCATTATTAATGTCTTGCTCAGGAATTAATGTGGGTCAGGCTCTGCTTATGGGCCCATGTGTGCATTTCAAGTGTAAGCTTATCCAGAGTTCTGAGATGGCTAAAGGCAGGATTTTGGCTCAGTCTTTTTTTAAAAAAAGACTCCATGAAGTAATGACCCAGTGACAAGGATCCTCTTTGATTTTGTTTCTATTCCCTCACCAGGGAATTTATTCACTTAGGGCCACAGCGAGTTTTATGTAGGGGCCAGGATTCAGACTTATGTTTGCACTATATCAGGATAAAGGCTTGGAGAACTGAGCAAAAATTTTAAGAGAAAGCAGCAAGCTGGACAGAGGGTTCAGAAAACATGACCTCTGAGGAAGATGTGGTAGACTCCATCATGTTTTCCCCTAGGCACAACTGTAAAAGTTGTGATGCATTATTCTCCATGTCCATGGATGCAAGGCAGGCCCGACTTGATTTACAATAAAGGTGATTTATCGTAGGCATAGGGGCAATATTTCCAAGTTTTTAAGGATTGCTAGTCTTCCAGTAAGTACCCACAGACAGTGCCGCTGGGTACCACCCATTGCTCTTTAAAAACCTGTCTCCGCAGTTGGGGGAGTGTGAGGAATCCTGGATCCTGTCTCAGAGCAACGGGAGGCTTAGATCACCATGAGCTAATCGGTGAGGCAATTGGGCATGGCCCGTGGCCTTTTTGGAAGAAGGCTTTTAGGAATGCATTCAATCCCCTTCGTTCAGCTGGGTGGGGCTGGGTGACAAGGGCCAGAGATCTCATGGCTAAACCACAGGAGAAAATGTGGAGGGCACCTTGTATACAAGTGCATGGTGCAGTGGGGAACTACAGTTTTCCTCTTAGGATACAGCTGGAGTTTCCCAGGCTCCGTGATGAATCCTCACCAATTAGTACATGGCATTTGAGACTTAAATGTGGCTGGAAGCAGGGCAATGCCTATGAAGTGAAGTTTACAGCTTGATCTCCTTCATGGTTCAGGCCTAAACCCTACACTTTGGATCAACTTTTTCTCTCTCTTTCAGACCTTGGGTAGAAATCTAGTCTTGCAATGAGACTGGTGTAAAGGTCTAGTAAGAGCGAGTAACGTTGCAGCTACATGGTGCTAAGCACGAAATTTTGTGCAGTACTTGGATTACCTTTTTTTATTACTCTACAGTGTTCCTTCAAGGCATTCCCTTTTACAGAGGCAAACTCCGTTCATACTCATTAACTCAGATGGACTGACAGCAAGGAGCTTGGCTTTCCTGTCCCAACCACATCAAACAAACAAAAAATAATCCTGCATCAACAGAGACACAAGCACTACGTGCCAACAGGAACCAGAGGTGTAACCTGCATCCACTTGCATGGTTGTTTTCCACTCCAGTCTTCCCTGACCATTACATTTGGTAATGGCATTGCATCTGCAGGAGACCTTTTGCAATCTACTGCCCTATTCCTGAGCAGAGAAATGAAGCTTCACATGGCATAACAGGAGAGTGGAAATTTAAAGAGTTAACAACACAAGATTGAATACCAGTCGTGGCCAGCTCCCTCTGCAGTCCTGAAGACCTTTAGGTGAAGAAGGGGAGCTGACATCTTTTAACCATACTCCAGCTTGCCACACCTGTCTCATGGCACCCTGCCTGGTGGCACCCTCCCCATATCTGATCACACACCCTTCCTTGTCCTGTGATCTTTTCTTTTTTCCTTGCCATACTGTAGGCTGACTTCAGGATTGCTAGATGTCCAGAGAGCATGAAGGCACCTGTGTTTTGCTGTCAAGGACTTTGGAAGTGCTGCTAGAACCTAGCTGACCCCCCCAAATGCTGCCTGTGTTGGCAATATTAACAAAAAGTTATTTCCAAAACTGAAGTGCAGAGCCAACTCCCTGATTGGAAGAGCAATAAATGAATCTCACTCCTCTTTTACCCACACAATTTTTTTTTTCTTTTTTTTTCCCCCTCCTACTTCTCAGGGGGTTATGCCCTCTCATCACCATATCTGTTCTCTGTCTCCTGGGAGAGGTAAAAACCCCAGCATGACAAATCCATTTTTCTTAGGGTAGAAACTCTCCCAAAAGCTTCAGCACACTGGTGAAATCCTATACTTCAGAGAACCACCCACCTCACTCATGCTAAAACCATTTCTTGAAAGATCACATAAAACAATCTGTTACACAACTCTAAGAACATCAAATAACCCCCTTATTTATAGTATATACACTTGCAACAATAAACCTCCCTTTTGAACTGCATTAGTCAATACAGATTTAAAAGGCTTTTCCTATTTCAGTCAACATCTCAATTTGTTGTTTAAGCATTCAGTGCTTTGGCTTGAGAGGAGCTGATTGCATGACTTCCTTTAGGACTAGGTGGTTAGGTTTGCAAAACCTTCCCTAGTGTGGTTCTCCGAGAGGTGGTACCGCTCAAATTTTTTAAATGCCAGCTTCTTGCTCTATACATTCAGCCTGCGTCAGGAAGCCTATGCTTTGAGTTTGGAAGTACACTTGGAAAATGTTGCCCCAAAAATTAAGGAAGAGGATAAAGGCTATTTCTTCAAGCTGCTAAGCAAGATTTTAAAAATATCTGTAACATTTGAGAGGCCCTTTCTGCAATAGGTCCAGCCTGTAAAGGCCAGCAGCAGAGCACTAACCACTTGCAAGCAATCCCCTCCATGCCCATCACAGCTCCTTTGGTCAGTCAGTAGAAATAATCCTTTTCTGCAGTGCCCTGGGCCCTGCGTCAGCCCCCAGAAGTCACAGATTTCTCTAAGCTCCCTCCACGATGGCCAAGAGAGCCCGAGGAGCTCAAGCTGGGTGCCAGGTGCAGTGCCCGAGCCACCCCAGTCCTGCCAGCCAGCAGCAGCCCGAGCTCCTCTGAGGGCCACCACAGCTGCTCAGCTCGGGGTGGACTGAGCCACGAGGGGAGCCCTCTGCCCCATTTCCTGGTCCTGCTGGCCAGTGTGGGAGTCTTGGCTTCTCCATCACCCAGCTTCACGGAATCAGAGGATATGCTGAGCTGGAAGGGACCCACAAGGATCATGGAGTCCAACTCCTGCCCTGCACAGGACCATCCCCAAGAGTCACACCATGTGCCCGAGAGCATTGTCCAAACACTTCCTGAACTCTGCCAGGCTTGGTGCTGTGACCACTTCCCTGGGGAGCCTGTGCCAGTGCCCAAACACCGTCTGGGTGAAAGAACCTTTTCCTAATGTCCAACCCAAATCTCCCCTGACTCAGCTTCAGGTCATTCCCTCGGGCCCTGTCACTGGTCACCACAGAGAAGAGACCAGTGTTGCTTTATTGCAGTGGCCAAAACTGCACACAACATTCAAGGTCAGCTCCCTGTTATTTCAGCTAGAGAAGAGCCGGCCGACCCCCTCTAGCTCTTCACCAGTCTTTTCCATCTCTTTATTGTTGGTGACTTCCTCAGGGCAAGGAAATACTTTCTTTCACGAGTTGGTACAACACTTTGCGAATGATTTGCATACTTTTATGGGCGGTGCGTGCCCTTGCCTGGAGATGCAGGAAAAGAGGATTGCATGGGTGTGACATGCATTACCTCTTCAGAACATACCTCGGGGAGGCTGTCTGGTGAGTTAGGCAATGCCCTTGGAGAGGTTTGTGTGGACACTGTATGGGTAATAAGCTTCAAAGAATGAAGGCAAGGCTGGCAGTGTTTGTTACTGTTGTCTTCCTATTCACTGGAGCATAAATAAGAGACAGGAAGCTCCCTCTGTTTATGTAGGAACTGGAAGCTTTCTCATCTGTCCATTGCGATAGACTGGAGATTACTCAGGCTATTTTCTTCACCATCTCTTTGCAATATATATATATATATATGTATTCCTATATGTTTACTTCAGTGATGTCTTAGTCTTAAAATTTCCAGATGTAAGTATTCCAGAAGAGCGATCCAAGCAAACCTTCCTTGTGGGAGTACTGCTTTTGCTGTCACAAGAGAGTTCTCTTACTTTAGCTGATTTTGGTAAGTGAAACAAAAATGATTACATATTGGCGAAAAGACTTTTAAGTGGATTCAACTGCATTGCACTAAGGTTCTTGTCATTATGGAAATTTCAACTTCTCTGCCAAAGAAAAAAAAAGATGAAGTTAAAAAAAAAAAAAAGCTATTCCTTAACAATATTGTTATTCTGGCACAAAAAGACTGTCACAGACATGCCTTAAAATTAATTTTCCCAAATATTCACTGAACTCATGATTATCCTCTCCCACTAAACACTTTCAATTTAAGTGGAGATCAGACTTGAAACAAGATAATGCATCCAGCAGTCCATCTGAATATTCATATATATGAGAACAAGAGCTGAACTCTGACACAGCCCTCAAACCAAAATAAATTCCTCAGGCTTTTTAGAAGTGAGAAAATTCAGCTTTGAAAATGCTGGGTTTGGTTGGAATTTGGAGTTGTTTGTTTTGTTTGTTTTTTTTTTTCTTTTATCTTCAAGAGAGGAATCTGCTGGATTTGAGCACTAGATCAGAAGATCTTGAGGCTTAAGGGTGGATCTCAATTATCCAGCCCATGTCTATCACTAACCATAATGGGCTTTTTGCATCGTTTCTTGAGGACATGCCCATGCAGACAATAGCTATGTGCTGACAAGCCAAGGTCTAAATGTATCTGAATACCATATAATCATTAAAAAAACCACACCGGGGGATGGGGAGCTGGGCTGCTGTACTGCGTGTACTTGGCAGATACCTGTGCGCGGCGCAGAGCAGTGTCACGGGAGGAGCAAAGCACGTCCTCCTGAGACATACTATTCCTCAGAGCTGCTCCCCTGCTCTGCCGTCTCCACTGTAATTGCCTCTTGGAGTGCTAGATGTTAACGCTATGGCCCCAGGGAATGCTGCTTTTTCAGAAGCCTGTGGGAAAGAACAAAGAGGACAACAAGAGAGCGCCTGGAGCAGAGCGCACAGGTAGACATCTCGCACTTCATCAGGGGAAAACCCAAGCTCCAAGTCAGCAGATTTACCGCAATTTCAGGTGCTGCCAACACAACATTAAGGTCCTGGTACACATATGTGTATCATGGAAGTAAATCTGCACTTGTCCAAAAGCCGCCAGTGCCAGAAGGACATAGAAAAGAACCATCAGCATTCTGGTGAAGAGCTGATGATATCCAGCTAAAGAGAGGCTGGGCTTTCAGGTTTGCCTGGAACTGTGTGATCCTAATCAGAATATGGGCTGATCTGCCCCGTGAACTTTCCAAAGAGCTGAGCCAAGACAAGTTTTTGTGCAATTCACTGCCCCTAACTTTAGCTTATTGAAATTTAGGTCTTTGAAGAGTGACAAAGTTAGTGGGGAAACATGGGGTCTTCCAGAGTGACACCTCACTCTAGGATCAGTGGTGGATGTCAATAGAATGAGTTGCTCTTTGGAGAGGTGCTCTCTAGTGAGTTTGGAAACAGCACAAATTCAACCCTGGCCCCTCTGTGCTGTGTTTCTCTCTCCCTCCTGTACTATGTAGACAATGACATGACGAGGCTTTTAGTAGGGGATTACAACTGGAGAGTCAGTTTGCCAGCTGGGTGAATCCACAAGTGGCTAATGCAGTGCATCAAAGCAGCTAGGAGAGCACAAGCGAGCATCAGAAGGGTGTACCACGTGCATTTCTTCTTACTCATGGCAAATGGGCAGCATCCTGTCCCCAGCCCTGGGCAGCCACAGAAACAGATGCATTATAATCCACATGATCTTCCCTGGCAATAATTTGTTCCCATGTGCGAGGTATGTGCCCCTATTAGCTGCCAGCTCATACTTTTGCTAATTTGATCAAACACAGGAGCAATTTTTCCTAATCTGGGTGTAATCCCTCAGACAGAGCTATCACTGCCTCTGGTCTATGTGCAAGTCTTCTATCTAGGGCAGCCAGAAGAGTGTGAGAGCTGCCTGATAGTCTGCCTGGTACAATGGGCGGCTCCAGGGAGAAAGGACTTGCCACCCTGTTCCAGTCAGATGCATAGAGGGACCGCTGAGGTGCCCTGATGGTGCAGGGGTGTGCCTGGAGCAGCCTGAAAGTTGTAACTCACAAGCACATCAGGATATGTCACTTGGAGTGGCCTTGTAGCCATCTCAGCACAGGGCTGTAAATCCCCTTGGCCTGCAGAGCTCCCCAAGGTCAGAGAGGGCAGAGGAAGCAATGGAGCAGCATCCTCCCCAGAGCTTGCCCTTGGCAGCTGGCTCTGCCCTGCCCACACGGACTATGTGACCTGCACGCCCAGAGGAGATAATGCAGATCCTTCCCTGGTTTTAGCCTGAGCCATCACCGCTCTGCAGGAACTTCTGGGAAGGTGGTGAGCTCCCTACTGCTCTGCAGTCAGACCATGGCTGTGCTCAGCACATGGCCACGAAGGGGTGCTGGGCTGGCAGTGGCCAGACGTGCTCCTGGGAGTATGTCATACACCAGTGCCCATGGCCCATTCAAACCTCTCTTTGCAACACATGCTGAAGCTGATTAAAGTGTGGGAGCCTCTGTGTCCTCTGGTCTTTACGCAGAGTAAGCAGCAATAGAGACAACTCTTGCTAGGACTTTGCTCTAATTTTTACAGATCTAGTGAACTTCATCCACAGTACAGGTGAAACTACAGGTTTGTGCAGGTTCTTTCTCAATTACAGCTAGTTGAGGCTACTTTTTAAGGTCTCTTGTTTGGATTCTGAACATGTAGGCACAAAAATTTTTAAATTATATTTTTGTAAAAGCCAGTGACCTTGTCAACTATGCCTGTCATCCGAGTTCTCTCTCTCACTCAGCAATTCTCTTCTTCTAATTAATTTTCTTACTTTTTTCCATGGGGTAGTATTACATTGTGTTGATAAGCAGCTCTTTTCTCTTGCCCCAGAACAGTGATCAGTGCAGACAGGGAGTTTTTAAAACCTTGAAGAGAAAGATTTTCTGCAAACAGGACTTGTTACAGAATTAAATTGTTACAGAATTAAAATTCTGTTGCAGATAAGGAAGACTTGAAGCAAAAATCTATAGCTGGTCGGTGTTTTGCTTGCTCATGCCTATTTGAGTTGCTCTGGGCAGTAAGTACTGGGAATATAACACATCCTTGGGCTACAGCCCATCTTCACAGAACAATTTTGCTGCTGAATATGCACTTCTTAATAGGGGTAACTGCTCATCTCGAGACTATAATGATACCAATGCACTCATGCCATGGACTGCAACCTACTGTTCTGGCAGTTCTCTTGTTTTATTTTCCCACCACAAGAGCTGGAATGAAATGTATTTGTTGGTGAAGCTTATTTTTGCTGGCTTTCCATATCAGGCAGTGGAAGATTTTATGGAGCTATCTTGTCCATTTCAAAACCTTTTTTTAATCATCCTTTTCCCCAAGTTACATTGTCCTGAAATAGCCCTGTATATAAACATCAATCATGCATATCGGCTTCGTGTTTCCCAGGGCGTAAAACTCCCTCTGCAAACACAGTGTAGGAGAACTACTATGAGCCTGCACCTTCTAACCACCAACTTGGCCAGCTGTGGCTGGTGTAGGTGACATTCTTGCTCTGTCCTAGATTCTTGTGCATCTCAGCTAAGAAGAATTTATCTGCATATAAATTCCAGGATGAAGGAGTACTTCTGAGTGTCAGGGATTAGGACCGTACCCAGACTGTCCCAAACTCAGACTGGGGTGAGACTTGTGTGTTTCACAGCCCCTTCCCTGGCTCTGTCACTTCTGCAGGACCTCAGGGGGATCCTACTTGAGGCCCTGCCCCTGTTGCTCAGGAAAACAAGAGCATTTCCTTAGTAATTCCAGGTGGGCAGGATGCTATTCCTAACAGTGGAAGACTTGGCCATTATAAGCTATAGGAGCTATACCTGATTGCCAGCAAACCTGGGGGTCCCTGTCTCCCACACTGTGGTGGCAATACCAGTCTGTGGCAATGCTGCCTTGTGCTGGCAGTGCTGTTTGCGTGGATCTGGTGTAAGAGCAGATCTCCAAATAAAAGACTCCATGGAAAAAAAATGGGGGATGCTTTCTGCATGTTTGTTTCAAGTGGGACCGGTTCTCCAACCTGTTTTAGTGTTTGTCTGTAGCACTTGAGTCCACATAGCTGCTGGGAGAGATGGGAAGTGCCAGGTTAGCAAAGGAGAGGCCAGGGGATCGTGGTGGTGAGACAAAGCTTTTGCCCTGCGAATGCTGATGGATGTTTTGGGGACATCCAGGCAGTTTCAGCCTCCTAAACGATGAGATTACCCTCCCTCTTTCTTATTGAGACAGGTACCTGGGGGATACACCTTTTATCATTTTGGTTTCTTCTTACCGCATGGTGCTTTTTCGACAATTACACTTCAGGCACTACTAAAATATCTGCTCTGTAGCGCTTACCTTATCACATACCTGGCTTTGTTACTTTTGCAAAAATCTTCATGGGGGCTGGATTATTATAAAAGTGCACCTGCATAACGACTGACTCCATTTCAGAGCCCAATACTATCAGCCTTTTTTCTTATCTTGAGGCTGTATAGAAGAATTTCCCTGGTTCAGGGAAAGAAAACCTACAACAAATCAGTGTCTAACAACCAGTGCCTTCCCAAAGCTCAAGCACTGCCATGACAGTTTGATAATCAGCTGAAAAATGTGTCTGATGGAAGATCCAGAGTGAGGGTCTGGGCCTTAAAAACAGGGTCCTAATCCATAACCAATTACTGTGTGCAACACTTGTCAAGAGAGCCCACACAATGAGGTAAGGTTGCACCATGCTCTCTCTCCTTCCTTGAATAAAAAGTGCCTGCTCTAATGAGAGGCAAGTCCCTGATTCAGCAAAGCACTTAAGTGTTTTGATGAACCGGGGCCAAACTGAACATCTTGTGCAGAACTCAGTTGTCTAGTGAACAATATCAAATATTTTATTCATGGATGCAGACTTAAATGAAAATTAAAGACATGGCTATTTAAGGCCTTAGGTGCCCAAACGCATATTGTTCATTTTTTATTACCTTAAAGTAATCATTTGTACGGGAAAAGAAGCAGCCACCTCCAGAAAATCCATCCCTGTCATGCTGGGAAGAATATTCTCAGTCCTCCCCCAGCACCCTGTCAATTTGATGGTTTATGTAGCTTGCTTAGAAACTTGTCACATTCAGGCTATTTCAGATCAACAAGTTCCAGCCAGTATCCTCTCTTTCCCTACCAGGAACACCAAGCTTTAGTACCCTTATTGGCTGCATAAGGACGTGGGGAAGCGAGGCACAGCCTCCAGTAGGCCAGATCAGGTATTAGAAGGGTCTTAATATTGTGCCATCACCCTTACTTTGGCCATCGGTCCCCAGACAAGGCCCTGAGCTCATCTCAGTCTCTGAGGTTGCAGCCAGCAAGGGTCCCTGTCAGGCTGCTCTCCACGCTCCAACACCTCTGGCTGTCCTGCTAAAAGGGTGTCTCCAACTCAGAGAACATCAGCCTTGGAAAATGAAGCATTATGGCAGGTGAACACAAACCTCAGTCTGTGAAAGCTTTCACTGAGCAGCGTTTCACCTGAAATGCTGGATGCAGCAGCATGCTGTGGCTGAAGGCTGCTCCACAGGCAGGTGAAGAGAGCAGAGCTTGGACTTTGGCTCATCCTGACTTCAGGGTATTGCTCTTTAGAAACATCATCTTTTTCTAATGAAAATTTTCAGTAGAACATTATCTATGCCTTTTGTATATTTGAAAATATTTCTGTAGACAGTGAAATGCCAAAGAGAGTCGTTTCTAGGATGGCAACACATACTTTATTTTTTTCTCCTTGTCCACCCTAGAGCAACAATCTTCAACTCCCTTTTACTTATCAATACACCCACTTGTCCTCTCAGTTAGGCAGAAAACAGTCAAAGTATGGATTAAAAAAAAGAAGAAATCTGGCATTTTTCACCAGCTTGTCTATACTTAGATGCAACCACCTCCCTGCCATGGAATATAAGCAGATGCAAACGGGAGGAAAATGAAAAAAAAAAAAAAAAAAAAGAAAAAAAAAAGTACATGCAGACATTTTTGGCTAAACCTTATGCTCTCTTAGATTTATTCCCATACAGCCACTAGTACTCAAATGATTTCCAGAGCAGGCATAAGTTACATGGCACTCAGTTTATCTGCTCTGGAATGGCAAAGTGCACACACAGATATACACTGTGGTTCCAGGGAGTCTAGGGATTTCAAAGGTGCTTTATCTCCCAGATAACTCACTGGCAAAGAGAGGTGAATTAATAACAATGTTGGTAACTAAAACTGGAATGATAGGTTATAACTATGGGCTTTAAAAAAGAAGTGTCACTTAAATGCATGTTACAGATTTGTTCAGAGCAAGATATTAATCCTTTTTTTTTTCCGATTTGTGGATTCCTAAGCATTTTTCTCAGAGAAGCACAAATCCTTGAATTGTGTATTTCAATCTACTGGCAATGGCTTTGCTTTCTGTGTTCTCACAGCATCGCCCCCCTCCAAGTAGTCTTTGGGGATCTGTGAACCAGAAGTAAAACCCCATCTCCTAGCAGTTGGACAGGAACCACGCTCCCCTAAATCTCACACATTGATCTGATTCACTGCATGACTCTTGTAAGCCTCCATCCACCTCCTCTCTGGCAAAACACAAAAGATCCACATTTTTTAAGTTCTTGGGCTGAGGCACTTTGAGCTTAGTACAGAGAAAGGCTGAGCGGCCAGAGTTCCCACTTACGGAAGTGCCAAGTGCACAGGAATTTTGTGCAGGCATAGCACTGAGGCACTTGAAATGATGGGAATGCTGTGTATTTGTGCCCTTTGCCTCTGCAGCCCGCGACACCATCGCTCTGAAGGAAGGTGAATCTATTTATACGCAGTGGTAGAAGCTGGAGCCTTCATTTTCACTGGGCCTTTGAGGGGCCTTTGTCATGTTTTTGCAACACTATTTGAATGACTTGGAAGGCTTCATAAAAATGCTAAGTACTGTCAAAAATGCAAAATGTTTGTATCCCTCAGCAAGGGGGAAGGAAAAAAGTGCCGGAAGCTTAGCCAAGCCTGACAGGGTATAGTGGATCTTGATCTTTGCTCACCCCATAGTTAGATATTGTTCCCTTCGCCACCCCTTTTAATGGAGTCACTGACTTATCTCTTAAAGTGATCTCATTAAAGGCAGGGGACAAGACAGCAGAGGGTATGAGGCCTGTAATTACAGATGGAGAGTCGATAGAAATACTGTTTCATACACCTTGTCTTCTCTGTTTCCCCTGTGAAAGGCGGTGGTCTTCAAAAAAGCATGAACCCCTTTTGACCACTTCTCTGAACCACACTGACAGAGAGCCCGTGGTGGAGCACATCTCGCTTTATCTGCACTGTTGCTGCTTTTGTTGCCTCCTCTAGTTTGCTGTGGGTAACCGTGTCCTCTGGACACTCTTGACATAAGGTAGAAGTGGATGAGAGAAAATCGCTTATTGGGGCCCAACTCTGTTTTGGGTTTTTTGGGCTTTCTTCTGAGTAAGTAGCAGCCTCAGGAGCTTTTCTTCTCTGCTGGTAAGGGCACTGTAGTGTCCATAGGCAAACTGCCCCAACATGTGCAGTGCCAGTGAAGAAGCTGCTGTGATTTTCAACGCTGAAGCGTGGCTCTTGTTGCTACACATCCAAGAAGCTGGTGAACATGGGAGATGTCACAGAAAGAAAAAACAGATGAGAGGTGGCATTCTTTCCTCTTCTGGAGACTATCCACTGCTGGGATCCTAGTTTTCCCAGCAAATGCAGCCCTAGGCTGTGGCAGTTGTGACGGGATAACGAAGATTTGCTTCTCTGTGTCAAGCTACATGTAGTCTATTACTGGAAGCAGGAATATGCTTGAGAGGCAGCTGTCATATCTAGCAGCAAGAGCAAAGGGCTTTCAGACCCTTGGACTCTTAACTGGAACCTGCTAAAGCTTTTCTGCATGCCGGCCTTCCCTCACCGTGACTGTTCTCCCGTTCTGAAAATGGCCACAATAAAACTCCCTGCTGTAAAACAATCCCTGCTTCTCAAAGTAAAAAATGTGGCAGGAGGGCGTTGTGATGTCCACAGCAGCAGGCGTTCACATAATGCCCTGCACTGCTTAGCTAAGGCTCATCCTTTTCCTTTCAATGCATCCCATGGTACATACCCTTGGAATTCCCAAGGAATTCCCACAACCACACCACAGCTGCTCTCTGAGGGGAAAACGATGTATGGTTGCAGATCTGCAAAGTAACAATACAGGGTTACTCCTGGGATGACCTGAGAGGGACACACAAGCCAAAGAGCAGGAATTTTCAGGTATTAAAGCCTGACTGGGATTTCACCTGCTGGCAGGAGTGAAGTTCCCTGTATGTTATCTCTGCTTCTCTCAGTCACCCTGCCAAGGTCTCAAAGAGTTTGTAATTGCTTGTAGATGCTGAAAACAGAGCTCTCCTGATTTTTCTTAAGCTAATCTCACTGATACCTATTACGGAAAGAGAACACAAGCATTTCCAATACAGAACATTACAATCCCTGCCTGGTTTGATGTAATAAAATTTCCTTTGACCTGTATGGATTTGTTCTCCGTTTAAATCACTGACAGTGGCACTGAGACACTAATCCAGGTTTACAGCACCACAGCTGCACGCTACAGTTTCGTATTATGCAGAAATGACAATGCATCAACTATCCCAAGGAAAAGATGGGTCAAACTGATAGTGTGCCAAATTAGCTACACTGGTTAGGTAGCACTTCAAGGGGCAATATAGTGCAGAAGTGGTCTGGAGGTCTTCTTTTAGTGTCCTATTGATGATCCTTCTTCACTGCCACATAGAAAGGCAAGTTTGGTACAGTGTATCGTTGTTCAGGAGCAAAATGCTGTTAAGGAGTGAAAATGAAACGAATAGGTGATTTCAGGCACTGGAATTTCTACCCAGTTCCTCATGCCTATCCCCTTCTCCCCACTCACTGTCAAGAGCCAAGCCTTTCCTGGGAAATCTCAGAAGGAAATCTCAAGGGTAAGTAATGAAAGCTATCTGAGAGTGTTGCCTCGGGGTCAGGTTGGTGCAGCTTGGTAGGGAGACAGCTGTCCAGGTATTTTCTAGGTAAACCAAAAGCTTCAGTCTCCCAGTCTGTCAACACAGTGCCAGATCTAATAAATACCATGAGAGGCTCCAAAATGGAGCTTATGCAGACAACTAAAAAGTGTCACTGAAATGCTGGCCTGCTGTCTAAAATTGCATCTGATCTCACTGCTGGTTTTTGCTTTCATGTTCAGTATGTTCTGTTGCAGAAGCACCTGAGAACCAAGCGGTCAAGACGTTTCTAAATCCAGCTGGAGTCACAATGACGGAGCATCCCCCACGTCCACAATCGGCAGATCCATCAGAAGCTCTCAAAGCAGGTCTAGGGAGCAGTGACAGGGCCAAGCCCCACCACGGGTGTGGTGCCTCTACATGATTGTTTAAACAAACATGATGGTTGCAGTGTCGGGTCTTCCCCTAACAGACATGGTTCCATGGGCAGTTTGATGAGCAAGCTCTTGTGCAGGATGTTTAAGGCTTGAATTCAGTTCTCTTCTCCTGCAGAATGGTTTCAAGCCACGCTAAGCAGGGAAGTGCTGTAACTATGTTCCTCCTTCCCAAGAAAGTTCACAGCTATTTTTGGGACCCTCAGCAGGTGAAACCTCCTGAAACACTTTCTCCTTTCCAAGTTTACACAGGGTTCCAGGGCTTCTACTAAGCCGTTGAGAATAAAAAAGAGCATCAGCTGATTTTCTTTGCCAGAGGATCTAGACAGAAGTAAAAGCAAAGTCAACAAACTTCTGCAAAAGGAAAAAAAAAACCAAAACCAAACAAAGTGAACAAACACACAGTCATAATTTCTGCATCTGTCTTTCCCAGAATTTGAAGCATAAGGGAAGGATGACCATAGCCCAACTTGGTCCCCTAGGCAGGCTCCCTGAGCAGCAGAGGACACAGAAAGCTGCCCCCTAACTCTTCACCGAGTCCTGAATCACCAGAAGTCGTTGTCGGCAAGCACACGCACATCTCCCACGGAATGGAGCGTGCTGAGGCTCCGGCAGGTTGGCACGATGGCAGGGACCATGCCCAGCAGAAAGCGTTTGGGTGGAAAGGGAGCACCGGGGGTCTGGAGCCTCTCAGCGAGTGGAGGCAAAACCGGAGGGGAACTGGCACCTGAGGGCACCTGGGGGCACCTGGGGGCACCTGGGGGCTCCGGACGGCCACGGCGGCCACAGGGCCGAGCCCCCGCAGGGCCGGCGGGCAAGGCGCCCGGGGAGCCCCGGCCTGGCGGCGGCGCCGCAGACAACACGGGCGCCGCGGAAAGGGCGCTCGCTCCGGCGAGGCGCGGCCGGGGCAGCCGAGGTGAGCCTCAAGGTGAGCCCTTCATCCCAAGATGCACCCGGAACGGCGGAAAGGCCCGCGGGCGCTACTCCCTCCCACAGCCCTGGCCGCAGCCACCACCCCCTCCCCCAGGACCGCCCCCCGTTCACGCCTCCTCTGTCCCACGGGGGCGTGCAGGCACAACGAGCTGGGCGTGGCAGAGGAGCGAGGCTCTTTATGCGGCGGGAACCCGGCGGCTGCCGGAGCTGCGCGCGGTTGCGGCATCAGAGAGGAACGACCCGGGCGGGGGCAGAGGGGGGCGAGGCGAAGGCGAGGAGCCGCGGAGGAGGAGAAAGAAGAGGAAGGCGAGCGCCGGCCGGGGTGCTCCTATTGTTCCCCACCTGCGCCGGCCGGGACACGTGGCGCCGCTGAGCCCCGCTCCTCGCCCCCCGCCACTTGACCCGCACGCAGTCGCCCGGCACCATGGGCAAGGGGGTGAGCGGCGGGGCCGGGCCGGGGCGGGAAGTGGGAAGTTCAAGGAGCCGGACCGTGGCCCGTGCCCCTTTCCCTTCGACGGGGCTGCGCTTTGTCCGTGCCGGGCTGGGGCGGCCACGTCGGGTCGGGTGCGAGGGCCGCCGCGGCCGTTGGCGAGCGGCGCCGGTGCCGCCGGCCCCGGCAACGTGCGAGGGCGGCCGCCGCCGCCCGCGGGAAGGAAGAGCCGGGCCGAGGGCGTGGCGGAGCCCGGGGCAAGGAGCCGGCGTCCCAGAGCCCCCGGCTCCTCCTTAAAGCCGTGTCTCCCCGACGAGGGGCCTCTCGGCCGCCCGCAGCCCCCGGGGCTGGTGTTATCTGGTGGCCTTGCGGAGCTGGGGAGGGAGCGCGGCTGCTCCCCGGGCTCCTGAGAGTACTTTAGACTTTTCTTGAGACACGAGGGCCCGGCGTGGGGGGGCGGGAGAAGGGGAGCCGGCAGCGATATTAGGGCTGATTTGCCTGTTGGTAGTAGTGAGGGTGTGATGGGAGATGGTGGCAGGAGGGAGGCGAACGCCACTGAGGTGTCCTGTGCATTGGGGTGATAAATGCTCGCAGGAGGCTGCTCAGCGGTTTCTGCCCTATATCAGCGTTGTTTCTACCTTGTAGCCCATTATAGGGCTGTAGGGAGGAGAAGTCCTTAATTCAGATCCTACCTTCTAACTAAAGAAAAGTGTATGTGAAGGCTGTTGGAAGGAAACAGTAGTGGAAAGCTGTTGGAAGCTGGATGTTGTGCTCAAGCACCCGTGTGTGGAGCACTAACACCTCTTTGCTTGCTCTGATTTCGTTTTATGTCAAAAAAACTAGAGACCAATTTCTGGGTGTTGTTGCTTGGATGTTTGTTTTTTTCCTTTCGAATACTTCTCTGTTCATCTTGTGTAGTTGGAGGTGTGTAGATTTGTGTTTACTTTTGGTTTAGACACATTCCTGTAAAATTCCCAGATTTCTCTGCTTCCTAAGGAGAGGGTGACCGTGCAGGGCCATGGCAGCGGTGGTAGCCTGTTCCCTGCCAGCAGGTGTTCTGTGCTTCCCAAGCGCTGTTCAAACATTGACTTGACTTTGTATTGTCCTCATCGGTGCAGTACAACAGCAGCAATGTTGACATAACTGCATGAGTAGTAGGGAGAGCTGCAAGAACATGGCTGAATGGAGATTTACTCAGAAAAGGGGCATAGAGTATGTGGGGTGGCAGAGCATTTGCTCTGTGTATGGGGTTTCTTTTTCTTTTCCTAAGGAAGTCCTTCTGTTGCTTGGCAGCCCAGCCTGTTGTATTTAAGTCCAGTAGGTAGCAGGCAGTGTGGACAGTAAAAGTTCATCCCGGAGATAAAACACTGAGGAGAGATTTGGCAGTGTGGGCAGTATTCTTTCTGAATCTTGTTTAAATCATCAGAGCAGCCTTTGAGTGTGTGTATGTAGGACTGCAGCACAAAAGGCTTTGGGGGCTTAGCCTGCCTTGGGGGGACTAATAGAAGGTACAAGTGCTTTCTAATGTAGAAAGTTGTCTTGCTCCATTTCAGATTTCATAGGTTGCATGGTTAATAAAGCAATTAGCCTGAAAGTGAAGCGCAGCCACGAGGGATAATTCGGCAGGGATAATACGGCTGCCTCATGCTTTCTGGTAGCAAGTCACAAGATTTGCTCATTCAGCATTGAGAATGCATGCGTATAATTAGGGACCCCCTGAAAACGGGGATGTGAGAGAGCGAGACAGTGAAAAAGGCAGAGTGTGGATGCAACACTGAAAAGCATGTGCCTGCCTTGAGTTAAGGTGCCCAAAAAGGAAACTTCTTTCCCATGGGAGCAATGGATGGAAGAGAAAAAAAGAGACTAAGTGTGAGAAAACAAGTTTCTTCTCTCTGTGGCTGTGAGGAGAAGCTGAGTGGAGCGTCTGTTTTACTTTAAATGGTAACGGGGCAAGGGGAGGGCTGTCAGCTGCCTGGCTGTGCAGCCCAAAACACAGATTATCCAAGGGGAGTGTGTAGCGGAGGAAAGCACTCTGGATTTCATTCTTGTTCAGAGCTGACTGGAAGCTGTTTGTAGACAGCAGCATGTTTCACTCCATCTCCCTTGCTCCACAGGCATAGCACGAAGTCAGTGGTGTGTGCTTTGGGTCACTTCTGGAGGTCAGCTCTACCTTAGAGCCCATGAAGAGGAGACGTCCTTAATTCAGATAGTATCTTCTAACTAAAGAAAAGTGTATGTGAAGGCTGTTGGAAACAGTAGTGAAGACTTTTTGATCAAGCACCCATGTGTGGAGCTGAAACACTTCTTGGCTTGCTTGGATTTCCTTGAACCCCAGTTAAGGGTTTTTTTCCCCGTCAGAAACTAGGCAGATTTATTGCATAATGGAACCAGCTGAGGGGAAATCATGCAAATCAAAGCAATCCTTATCTGGTGCAATTAAAAACATCTTAATATATTACCTTCTCCCTCCCCCATCTTCTTCATTCCTTTATTTCTATGGCTGTTTTATGATGGTTCACTTTTTATTACTATGGCTAGAGGATAGTGCTTTTGCCAAAGAAAACCCTGGGCCTAGCCAACGCATGTTTCTGGAAAAACGGGGTAACACGAACAGGAGCCTCTGGCAAGTGAGTCGGGCTGTACAACCCACACTGATCCTGACCTGCTGAAAACTGCAGCTCATGCTGCACCCAGGCCTTTCCAAGGCGTAGCCCTTCACCAGCTCCTCTAGGCAAGAACTGTGTCCAAGCCACTCACCTTGATGTGTTTGTCAACTACTAGAGATGTCTGCAGTTATGGTGACTATTTATTACAGGCAAAGAAGTGAAGAAGGTGACTCTTTGTAGTTGGCACAGCACCAAAAAAGCCCAGGATGGGCTGGCTGCTCGGCTGTGCAGCGATGGCATTTGGAAAGCCCACTCTGCTCTTGGGTCTTCACACAACTCCATGAGCAGTAGAGATGTTTGTCCGAATACCCAGAGAGGGCTTGAGGTGTGTGGGTGGTCCTTGTTTTATTCTGATGATTAAAAGCCTGGTTACATCTCTTCTTGTGAGAGAAGAGCTTGTCCTTCCATAATTTGGGAAGCAGCAGTCTGTGCACAATTAGCAATTACTAGCTGTTGAGTAAAAACTGCCTTGTACTGTCTTAGATGCTGAGAGTCTGATCAGTTGATGCAGCTTAAATTTTTGATTCAAGATAGGAGATTGAACACGGCTCTTGGGAGGGAGTAAGAAAGATACAAAGAAGCCGTTCCATCTTTTGTTAGGATTGCATAGGGTCGTGGAACAGAGTTTCCAGTCCAGTAGGCGGAGTTAGCTTTATGACTCATCTGGTTAATATATTTACTGTCTCATAAGGCAGCAGGACAGTAACTTTTCTGTTTTCTCTGCACAATTGATTATAATGACATAAGCAGTAAAACAGACTAGGCCTCCAGAGACTGCATAATTTGTTTTGGCTCTTACTTGACATTTCTTGTTGGATTAGGTGATCATAGAACCGGGTACTTCTGAGCTTGTCTGCTGATTTGTACCTCTCCTGTTTCCTGGTCAATCATGGCTTGTATTGAGAACATCAGCCATGAATGGCTCAATTAGTCCAGAACGGAAAATCATCAGCTGTATCTGAAAGACAATGGGATTTTCTGGGGGATGTGTAAAACTTCTTATGCTGGTGTGTACAAATGTGCTTAAGCCAGTGGAAAAAAAACGAATCTTTCATGGAAAAAAAAAAAAGAAGCTGCGTTGTTTTTTTTCTGAGGCAGTTTTGATGAGTCAGTTCTTGGGCTAAGTCAAGGAACGGGGTGACATTTCTGATGAGACAGACCTTCCTTTGTGTTCAGGCCATGTGATTAAATCGTGATAAGATGTGGATGTGGAGTACCATAGGCCTTCTTCTCTTTGTACAGCAGGAAAAGGAGGGGAGAGCAGGGAAATCCTACAGCGCTGAGGTGGGATGAAATCCTCTTCCCCTGGCAGCCCAGCCAGCACAAGCCTTTGTTGAACAGATTAGGCTCATCTTGCAGGAAGGGAGGCAGTGGCCCTGGAGGCACAGAACAGGGGCAGGACTTGGACTCTGATGTGTGTGTCAAGTTCAGATTTGAATGATGGAGCAGGAAGTTCAGATTCTGCATGAAATGATCCTGTAACAACCACTGAAACCGATTCTCCTGACTTACCTACTTACCTTTTCAGTAAGGGTGGGATGTAGTACTAAAGGAACAGATAAGAAAGTACTGTAGGTTTTTTTTTTTTTTTAATAGCTGAGGAATTGCTGAGCTCCTCTGTAAGATGGACTCCATTAAGACCCAAATACTTGGGTGCCTAAAGAAACAAGTAACTGTCCGCTGTTTGTTCTGACTGCAGCTGATTGCTGGGGGTTTTGGGTTTGGTGGGGTTTTTTTGTTTTGGTTTGGTTTTGTTTGGTTTTTTTTTAAAAGCAAATCATGCTTGAACAAGGGCAGTGAGCCTTTTCAGGTTTGCCCACTTGTAGATTGTTTCAGCTGCAGCTGAAAAAGCTTAAGCAATCGTATATTCCTGGATTATCCACTGCCCCCAGTAAGCTGAGTAACTGTATTTCTCACAGAAGTTTTTTGGATCACCTGCAAGAGCTTGCCAAGCTTTTCTTGGGGGGAAGGGGTGAAGCTGAAGGTGATGGAGTGGTAGTCAGACAAGGCACTAGCTCGTTCACCTTCCTTAGAAATCATTCCTCATCTCAAGCAGTAACCAGGAGGCACGTGTTTTGTGCAGGGCTGTGTTTGGACTTGTCTGCCATAGCTCCAGCAGAAGTCAGTTATTTCCTTCAGAGACTGAAGGAGAGAGATGCTTCATGGTGGCTTTTTGTGAATCGCCCTGTGGCAAATTCCTGTGATGCTGGAATGCGAGGACCGTGCTCGTTTAAGTACTGTGGCTTTCACTTTTTTAAGAAGGGAAATGGGAGTTTAGGTGCAGGGAAGAGAATGTCAGGAATGCTGACAGTCTGTAGTTCTGTGTCCTTTTCCTGGATCAGTGGAGGCAAATAGCTCGGCTCTGCTCCACTTATTAAAAACTGTTTCCATTGCACAGCTCCGTAGCAGCGTGCAAAACTTGCCTTTGCTGAGCAGGGCAAGGGGAGGCTTCTGTGCATGTGAAATGTGTGACTATGGCTGCAGAGTGTTGCACACAGAGCTTTCTCAGCACAGTAAAAACCCTTGTCTAGAGGCGACTGACGGGTTCTTTCAGTAAAGTCATGATCTTTCTTCTTTTTCGTGCAGTTTCACTTTTGGTTTCGGTTTCTACTTCTCTCTAAATAGATAATAAAAATTTCCTGTGCTAGCTGCTCATCAGGACAGGTCTTGGATCCAAGCAATAGTTCCTGTGTCCAGATCACTCTCAGGAATCCAGCTCTCAGGAATCCAGTTCATGGTTTGAGGTGTTCATGCAAAGAACAAGCAAGGCAATGCCTTTGAAACCTTTTCTTAATCTTGTTAGAGATTTGACTCTGGTGCCACTAAGTGCTGTTTCATCTTAAAGTTCTTCTTGGGGATCTTATTAGGTGAAAATCTCATCACATAAAACTTGTCAGGGTGTAGGGATGTAATAGGTCCTACACAGAAGGAAACAGAAGGTTGTCTTTTAAGCGATGTTTATGTGCACTAAGTCATGATTTGTTTGTCCTTAGATGCTTGTTTTCCCCATTATGACAAGATCTAAATCTTTGCATGATTTCATGTAGAATTAACCATAATAAAAGTGAATAAAAATCCTCCTGAATAAAGAGGCTTTAAGCAAATCATCTGCTCTGTGAAGTGTAAGCAGGACTAAGCACAGACTGAATCTGCAAAAGTGTACTGCTGCTTTGTATACCATTCTTGCTGCTCAAATTGCCATAAATTGAAAGCAGATTTCTGTTGCGTAAACCAGCCAGCTAGTTTGCCAAACTGAGAATGAAAGTGTTGGAACTTAGCCCCCACAATCGACCAGCCAGAGGTACCACCTCTTATTTATCTTCAGTTGATAGGCTGCTCCTCCTCACCAGAGGATGTGGAAGGCTGGGAGGGCAGAGGAGGAGTTAATGCCTTGAAGGGAACATACGTTTGCTCTCAGGAATTGGTTTCTTCTGCTCTTCATCACTTTTTCGGCTTGAGCCGGGGCTCACACGTCAAGGCTGCCTGAATAGCGCGTAGCTTGCTTTCCTCCTTGCTAGACTTGCACAATGTCTGGCACTAATCTGTGCACTGGGGATGATACTGAGCAGACTTCTCTGTTCACGAGCTCACTTTTATTATTTATTGAAGTGGCATAACTTTCATAGAATCATGTAGGTTGGAAAAGACCATTAGAATAATTGAGTCCAACCGCTAACCCAGCATTGCCAAGTCCATCACTAAACCATCTCTCCAAGTGCCACATCTACACATCTTTTAAATACTGCTGGGGATCGTGACTCAACCAGTTTCCTGGGCATCCTGTTCCAGGGCTTTTCAGCCCTTTCCATGAAGAAATTTTTCCTAATAGCCAATCTAAACCTACCCTGGCACAACTGGAGGTAATTTCCTCTTGGCCTGTCGCTTTTGGGAGGATAAACCAACCCCTCTGGCTACAGCCTCCTTTCAGGGAGTTGTGGAGAGCGATAAGGTCTCCCCTGAGCCTCTTTTTCTCCAGGCTCAACAACCCCAGCTCCCTCAGCTGCTCCTTATCATATTTGTGTTCCAGACCCTTCACCAGCTCTGTTTCCCTTCTCTGGGCACTCTCCAGCACCTCAATGTCCTTCTTGTAGTGAGGGGTCCAGAACTGGACACAGCTCTCGAGGTGTGGCCTCACCAGTGCTGAGCACAGGGGGACAATCACTGCCCTGATCCTGCTGGCCACCCTACTGCTGACACGGGCCAGGGTGCCTTTGGCCTTCTTGGCCACCTGGGCACATGCTGGCTCGTGTGCAACCACTGTTGACCAGCACCCCCAGGTCCTTTTCCACTGGGCAGCTTTCCATCCACTCTTCCCCCAGCCTGTAGCGCTGCATGGGGTTGTTGTGACCCAAGGGCAGGACTCAGTACTTGGCCTTATTGAATCTCGTATTGTTGGTCTCGGCCCATCAATCCAGCCTGTCCAGGTCCCTCTGCAGAGCCTTCCTGCTCTCCAGCAGATCAACACTCCTGCCCAACTTAGTATTATCTGCAGACTGACTGAAGGTGCACTCAGTTGCCTTGTCTGGATCATCAGTAAAGATATTAAACAGGACTGGCCCCAATATTGAGGTCCGGAGAACTCCACTGGTGGCCAGATGCCAGCTGGATGTAGTTCTATTCACCACCACCTTCTTGGTCCAGCCCTCCAGCTGTTTTCTTACCCAGCACACAGTGCACCTGTCCAAGCCACAGGCAGCCTGTTTCTCCAAGAGAATGCTGTAGGAAACAGTGTCAAAGGCTTTCCTAAAGTTTAGGTAGGCAACTTTAATAAACTGTAGTAATTTTGTCTGCCTGGCGGTTTTGTGTGTATAGTTCATGTCTACTGCTGTGGAATTTGACTGTAAGATGTTTCTAATAATGCTGTGTCTTCCCTTGCAGGCTGGAAGAGACAAGTATGAGCCCACTGCTACATCAGAGCATGGCGGAAAGAAGAAGGGGAAGAAGGAGAGGGACATGGATGAGCTTAAAAAGGAAGTTGTGATGGTAAGAGTGTAGGGCACAGAAAGAGCCGCTTTCAGAATGCTTGCTATGCCCAAAGCTCTGTGCCTAATCTGACTAAAAGAGAAATGAGCTGGTGTGCTGTCAGCATGGTGTGACTGAAGGCGCTGATCTCCCTTCTCCTCCCCTCTGTCCCCAAGCCAGACATGCTGTAAGTGTTTCAGCATCAAGATGAGCACACAATAGACCCTGGCAACATCATTCCTCAAAAGGCACTTGACACAGAACCTAAGTCTGTGCTTGCTTGCATTACCCGTAGCACAGTATAGATGTATTTCCTCAGCCAGGCGAGCGCTCTCTGCATAGCAGCATTACAGGCTTTATTGTGCTGTCATGTGAGTGGGACTGCTGTTTTCATTCCAGCTGAGGAGTTGGGGCTGTACAGCTCCATTTACTGCTGGCCTCTGCTCAGACTGACCTCAGTATTATTCCTTCTAATCGTGGTTGAGGCTGTGGGGAGTGTCTCCCATCCCCATCTGTGAAAGCTGGATGATGCTATACATCTGTCCGTGAGCATCATCTGGCTTAGATCTGCTGTCTTTAAAGGTGGTGGAGATTTGGTTTCTGTTCTGTGGTTTTGAGACTGGGCTTTCACATTTTTGACCCCTCTGTTAGGAAGAGAGGATTCTAAAGATTGCCCAAAGATTAGATTCTGCGTTCAGTAGCGATGTGTACTTAAAGCATCTGCTCCTTCAATACAACTTTTTAAGTGAGGCACTGCTCTGACTTGATCCAACTGAAAAATAGCCTGGCTGTGAAAAGAAGCCTCTTTGGGTAAAGAAACACTTCCCCCAAAGTAGTGCTTAATCTAGCAGCACTACTTTAAAATGTGTGAAATTACAGGTTTAATCTTCTGTACATTCCTACCTTCCTTCCCAGCTCCTTTTCTTTCCATTCCTCTCTCAACCTCCCAAAAAACCCACCCACTAAGGTTTCACAGAATCTGCTGGGGGTGTAAGGACTGCACTGAGATAAAGTCAGACTTTTTCAAAAAAGCTGTCATGTACCCAAATAGTCACAAGAGCGCTAAAGATGAGACTGCGCTGAGTTCCAGAATGAGTTTGAGATTTCTTTTCACAGAGAGGATGCACTAGAGCCCTGCTATCTCACCAACTGTTGCAGATAGGAAACCTGGGGTGGGGGGTGGAATTGCTGAGCTCTTTTCTCATTCTTTTCTCTTCCAACTATTTCTTGTCTTTCAGGATGACCACAAGCTGAGCCTTGATGAACTTCATCGTAAATATGGAACAGACTTGAGTCGGGTAGGTAGACGTTGTATTCCCTCCCTCTTTGCCCTGATCTGAAAAGAAACAGCCTCAGCTCAGAGCATTTCACAAAGGGAGATCTGGGTGGTCTGGTTTTGGTATGGGTTTTTTTTTTTTCTTTTTGTGTTTAATCTCCCCTCCTCCAGTTAAGTTTCTCAGGCTTTGGAAGAGCTATTGAATTCACAAATACTTCTCTTTATCCTCCCACTGTACAAATTGACTGCAATACTTTAGTGACTTTGCTTCTAACAAAGTCACTGTTATCTGCCTTTGAATTCTTCAAGGTCAAGTTGATTCCTGGTTTTATTTTTTCCCGAGGAGCATGTAATAAAAACAAATGTTGGTTATGTTGCAAATGTAGTCTAGAGAGCTAGCACATGCCCAGAAACTTAATGATAGCTAGTAGCAGTTAAAATTTTGCCTTTCTGCAGTAAGAGATGTGCAGATGTCCTAGGCTACCTCAGAGTCCAGTGCAGAAGCACTGCAGGGGTTTTACACTTTTGCTGTTGTTTGCTTTGCTTAATGCATTTCTTGCATGATTGCATATAGCATGAAGTCTGCTCTTTATAACAGTACAGAGATTTGCATTTTTGTGTCCAAGACCTTGGCTTCTGACAGCTGAACTTCCTGGAAGGTTGTTCCAACATGTCATCACCTTCATAGCCTCCAGCTTTCACTTGTTCCATAATTTGATAAGGGTGGATGGAACTGTGCTGTTCCTCAGAGCTCAAAGTCTGTGGCTGTAGCATTCTTGTCCTGCCCTTCTTCAGCATTCATAGGCCCATGGCCTGCAGGCTCCTCTAATAGCATTCAGCATCCTGTAGCTCCTGTTTTGGTATTCACCTCTCACATCCTGCACTTGCGTTGTGGAACCCTGGCAGCCATGGACATCTCCATTTCCTGTTAGCAGCTCCTTGTTGCTGCGGTAGAACTTGAGCGAATTCAGACCTACCTTCTCCAGTTGGTCTTGCCACAATGCCTGAAAAAGGTACCTCTCTTGTAGGGTTTGACTCCTGCACGTGCAGCTGAGATCCTGGCTCGTGATGGCCCAAATGCCCTCACCCCCCCACCCACCACTCCTGAATGGGTAAAGTTCTGTCGGCAGCTCTTTGGAGGATTCTCGCTCCTGCTGTGGATTGGTGCTATTCTGTGTTTTCTGGCTTACGGCATACAGAGTTTGATGGAGGAGGAGCCCAACAATGATAACGTAAGTAAAAATGTCTTTTACCTCAAAGGCAGGCCAAGCAGCCTGTTGGGCTCAAAGCAGATTAACTTCCTTTAAGCATTTGGTCCAGAAGCTTTTCCCATAAGCATGGGAAATTCAGTGTGTGAGCTTAACGTGTTTTGGAGTGCTTCCACATAATGAAATGAACAGCCAACTTCCTTTCTGTTGTGTTAACAACACTAGCTTGTGGACAGCCTTTGTGTTCAAAATGTACAGAGACTGCAGGTACCTTCATGCCCTTCATGTGATGGGGCACTTAAATGCCAGGCAATTTATTTGGACAAACTGGAAGCCTTTCAGGCAGATTGTCCTCTGACTCACTTTCTCTGCTCTTTGTAGCTGTACCTGGGTATTGTGTTGGCAGCTGTGGTTATCATTACTGGCTGTTTCTCTTATTACCAAGAAGCAAAAAGTTCCAAGATCATGGAGTCCTTCAAGAACCTGGTGCCTCAGGTATGGAATAAATAATTTCCTTGAGATCTGGCAAGCCATAGCTTGATCAAAGGTATTAATGGTTTTTAAACATCATCTCCAATTGCAAGGGCCTGGCTGTTAATGTGGGTTACTAGCTCCTAATTTTGAGGGATTTGTGAAACTGCTCCAAGTAACTATGCTAATAGGCCAAGGTAGTTCCTGAAAACCTGTGGGTTCCACCAGCTTGTTAACAATCATAGGACACTTTCTCCATAGTCTGGGGAGTCCAGTAACTAGTGTGATAAACACTAAAATTTGGATTCCTTCACAGACAGTCTGGATCATGCCTAACTGTCACACTGTCACCTTGGGAACAAGGAGATTTAATATCAAGAAAACAAAAAATACCTATTTTTTCTGAAATAACATGCATATCAGATATAAGCATCTTAGTACAGGTAGAAACCTTGTAGAAGCGTAGCATAACTATTTTAAGATTCTCAGATCTTCTGAGCTCTTTCTGAAGAGTTGCTTTTGACATAGATTGTTTGTTCACTGTCTTTCAGCAAGCACTTGTAGTCAGAAATGGTGAGAAGATGAGCATAAATGCTGAAGGTGTTGTAGTTGGAGATCTAGTGGAGGTGAAAGGAGGAGACAGAATTCCAGCTGACCTTCGGATCATATCTGCACATGGTTGCAAGGTACAGTAGTGACAGGCTGTCTGGAAACTTCATTCTGAAAGAGGATGAATTAGTCTTCTATGCTGTGAATGGGGGCTGGAGTGGAGGAGAAGGATGGGGGAAGTACCTAGCAGGCATCTGTCTGCTCGTGTATGACAAAGTACTCTCTTTCATGTAGGTGGATAACTCCTCACTTACTGGTGAATCAGAGCCTCAAACCAGGTCTCCAGACTTCTCCCATGAGAACCCACTGGAGACCAGGAACATTGCCTTCTTTTCCACCAACTGTGTGGAAGGTATGTGTGTCTCCCACTTCCCTGAAGTGTGAGCAGTGATATTGAGCTGTATAGATAAGCAGTGTGAATACACCTTGAGCCTACTTCTACCATGCAAGAGCAGGGTGGGAGTTCCCATCAAAGTCCTTGCCCGTTCCAAATGCAGTACTTGAGAATGGGCAAAGATTCCACAGCCCTACTGGGTTTTTTGTTCTTGCTTCTTTTAGAGGAGCAGCTATGTGGTGTGTCTTCTAGCCTGCCTGCTTTATGACAAGTAAAAAGTGTTGAAGGGCAGATAACAATGTGAACCATGAGAGAGAGCTGTATGAAATACTACAGCTGCTGCAGAAAGCAGGAACGTCAGACATCTCTGGCAGGACTTCTGTTGCAGCTCTGAGTATGGGGGTAGGCAGTCTTTGTGCTGAAGCCCAGCCAGAACATCTCTTCCACACCTGCAGGGTATTAAGGTGTGGGTGCTTTTGTTTTCTAAAACCCATCTCTTCCAGGCACTGCCCGTGGCATTGTCATTAGCACTGGGGATCGGACTGTGATGGGCCGTATTGCCAGTTTGGCTTCTGGACTGGAAGGGGGCAAAACTCCAATTGCCATGGAGATCGAGCACTTTATCCACCTCATCACTGGAGTGGCTGTGTTCTTGGGTGTCTCCTTTTTCATCCTTTCCCTCATCCTTGAATACACATGGCTGGAGGCTGTTATCTTCCTCATTGGGATCATTGTTGCCAATGTCCCTGAAGGGCTGCTTGCAACGGTTACGGTGAGTGAAGTTGGAAAAAAAGATTGAATTTGCTACATGTGTGGTCCTTAAGGGAGTGGAGTGCTTCATGCTCAGTGTGCGTTCAGAGAGGTGTGGAGGGTGAGTGTGTAGGTCTGGGCTTTATAAGTTCAGTGTATTTTGACTAGTTGCCTGAATCAACGTCAGGTTCTGCAGCAATTTATCTAATAAAGATGGGTCCCCAAGTTAGACCTGCACGGAGGCTTGGCATCATACAGCTGAAGTGAGCAAGACTAGGAGTTCTAGTCTTGCCTCTTTCTGTGGCAAGAAGGGATTTTCCTGCTACAGCCATCAGGGTTTCTACACCCACGTGCACACCAGCCCTTCCAACCCTTAAGGGCTGGCAGAGTATCCAGCAAGCTTCACTCTAGCCCCAGCTTTTGGTCTGGGATCTGTCAGAGGTTTTTATAAGTTTGGTTTCCTGAAGAGGTGGTGAGAGTATCTAGGTGTTCTTAGGTGTATGGAGAGTGGTGGCGGACAGGAGAAAATGATTCCATACCACTTTAGGAAGCAGAGTAGTAGCCAAGCCAGGGAATGAACAGTTGGGAACTGGAACCAGATAAGAGCCTCTAGCAAGAAATTGAGCTGGAGCTGCTCACTTCGTACCCCAGCAAGTTGCAAGCCCAGAGCTAATTTGCACCACAGCTAATTTGGGCTATCTCATGTGTCCTGCCTTCACCTATTTTGAGAACTCCTATGATTAGGAGGTGGTAACTTTGAAATGTTAGTCTGGGGCATGTTATTTCCTTCCTAATGCACTGAGAAGCAGGAGGCTGAAGCCTTGACCGTCCTTTTCTGGAGGTTTTATGATGAGGAAAATGTCAGTCAAACCTGGCACCTGGGCTGAAGTGTTGCTGTTTATTTTGCACTGGCAGAGTGAGCAAGGAGTTAGGGAATCATTGCAGGGCATGGAAGCTGGTTGTTATTCCATGTGCACATTGCGTTGGTCAGCTGTGTTATTACTGCACAGGTGCATCTAACCTGACATCTTCTTTCTTGTCCCCAGGTATGTCTGACACTAACAGCCAAGCGTATGGCTCGTAAGAACTGCTTGGTGAAGAACCTCGAGGCCGTGGAGACCCTGGGTTCCACATCCACCATCTGTTCTGACAAGACGGGCACTCTGACACAGAATCGCATGACAGTTGCCCACATGTGGTTTGACAATCAGATTCATGAGGCTGACACTACAGAGAACCAGAGTGGTAAGACTGCCTCTCTGTGCTTGAGGCATTTCATTAAAAAATGGCTTTTTTCTGGGCCTTCCTGAACACTGGTACTTTTTAAGAACCCGTGTTTGTAGCTCTCCAGTCCAAGTGATGTTCACAATGCAAGGATTTCTAATCTACAAGCTAGAATGAGCATAAAAAAAAATTGAAGTGACACATTGAAAGCTTTGCACTGTACCACGGTTCTGTTTAATCCTTAAACTCTGTATAGCCTGCCTTTTGCGCAGAATTACTCCACTGAAATTTGAGCCTCTTGACTATCCATCCCCATATGTTTGTCCTGTACATAGAAGTATTTGCAAAGTACCTGATTATCTTTGCTAAAATGTATCTTGATAAAGTTGCTCAATCTTAAATCTGTTGAAAGTATCTACAGCAGAAGTGTTGGCCCTGATGATAATTTACTTGAGGCTGGACATAGATGGAAAGTTCCATGTGGAACTAGATGGTTGCCTTTGGCTGGGGGTTTTCCCAGAACATCCAGGTTGTCTTTGCATAGTGCCAGCAATGAATGTAAGACTTTAGCAGGAAGTTTCTCCTAGTTGATAAGAATCTGAAATCTCTGTGTGCAACTGAGAGAAAAGCGTATCTCTCCAGAACTGTTCAATACAACCAAACTCAGGGGTTCCCTAGCTGTTGCCTACCTTGTGAAATGCTGTGCTTGCAACACATTATTAGCATAAACATTTCTCCAGTGGTGCTGCTGCACCCTGCCCTGAACCACTCCAAAACATTGTGCTTGTCTGCACCGCTTAAAAAAGCCACTTTACTTAACACTAGTGCAAAGTAATGAGCTATAAATAGATTTTTGGAAGCCCTTGGCCTGGCAATGGTTGGCTTGGCTGCAGTGGAAATAAACCTAGAAGATTTCACTTTGTGGAAAGTATTTTAGGTTATCTGTTAACTGTCTCTTCAATTCATCTCCCTTAAAGGCAGCTTAAGAGCCATCGTGAGAGACTTTATCTTTATTTAAGTGTTGTTCCTTTGGGAGCTATTTCATCCAGTTCCTGGGTTGATGGATAAAGTGAGACAAGCTGGAGGTGGAACCCAGCATCCCTTACTCAAGCCCTCTGAATGAATGTTATCTGGCCAGAATTCCTTGGCTTTTTCAGCGTGTCCCTCTGTTGCTGCTAGATACGGCCGTTACTGGAATCTTGAAAGCAGAGCTGTTCTCTTGCACTGCTGCTGTTCCACCCTCTGGTCTTAAAATAATCAGCTGCTCATCAAGTATCTGGGAAGGGAAGAGGAATAAAAGATGTAGTGATGCTCTGAGTGTTTCCTGTTTCTGAGATAAAGGTTTCTTGGTCTTAAGACTGTGGGATTTTGAGCTTATGTGACTTTTTTGAGGGGTGGCTTTTAGACATTTTTCCTCTGCTTTCAGGTGCTTCCTTTGACAAGAGCTCAGCCACTTGGACTGCTTTGTCCAGAATTGCAGGTCTCTGTAACCGTGCTGTGTTTCAGGCCGGCCAGGAAAATGTACCAATTCTTAAGGTGAGTTCCCGAAAAAAAAAAAGTTGGTCTCATTCCTGACTGCTGTCCTCCCATAATGGTAGTGGGATTACAACCTGTGGGTCACAGGAACCTGCAAAGTAGAGATATCTGCCACTCCTAATCTTTTCTGCAGTCTAGCTCTCTTAGAGGAGGTGTGCTGTGGGTAGGGGAGATGGGATTGGGAAGACATTTTTCCCACAGCAGAATCCCTGCCATGTGCTGGCATCTACACTCAGTTTGGGAGGCCGGATACTTCAGACAAGGCTAGGAAAGACCAGAAAGCTTTCTTAGGTATTTCCTAGTATCTCACTGTTCCAGGAATTGCATTTGTACACTTCAAAGCTACAAACACCTGGTGCTGGGAGAAGTAGACATCAGAGCTGGGGGAGCAGTGGCTGTGGGAGACCTGCTAGAGACAGTCTGCTCTCGCTGGCAAGTCTCCTTAAGCTTTCACTGGTTCCGTGCTGGTGCAAATGCTGGCATAGCACCAGTTCACATTCCTGCTTCTGAACTGTGACCCAGCCAGGGCTGAAATTAACCGTACAGCGCTTATAATCTGTCAAGTATTAGTCATGTTGCTTAGTAAACTTATTCCCAAGGGTGTTCTGATGCAGTGGTAGTAGAGATGATGGAACAAACTATTTTTCCCCAGCGCTCCTCTGACTGTATCTTAAGTCTACAAAGTGTGACCTGAAGTTAAAGAGCTGGAGTTTTTCCTGTTTAAGGAACGCTTGGGAGAGGGGAGTTTTGAGAAGTCTTTAGACACCAAAAAGTAGTATAGAAATGAGGAAAAAAAAAAAAAGAAGGAAATTTCTCATGGACAAATTGACCAGAAGGGCAAGAAATACGTGGTTTCAATTGCAGCAAAGGAAACTCCACCAGGACACTGAGCACATACAGATCTCCTGGGCTGAGAATCTCCATCTCCCATCTCTACCAGTGCCAGCCGTTCTGGGGGAGGCATGGACAGATCAAATCTCTCCCAGAGGCTTGATAAGCTGGTCTTATATTGGAGTGGGCATGCACATGAAAGTGTTTCTGTGTGCATGTTATCAGTCTTCATCTCACATTAGTTGTTCTTCATGGCAAGCAGCTTACAGCAGTTCTTCTCAGAGTTTACCCTCCAGCCTTACTTGGTCTAACTGTACCTGGTTATGTGACTTTCTCTAACTCTTTAAAAGGGCTTGTTGACTCTGTCACAAGAAGACTGCTGCTCTCTCAAGATGGGAGGCCTGGCATTCTGAAATGTAGTATTTGTTGCTGTTAGATAATAGAATTATTTATTCTTTTCTTTCATATAACGTCATGTAGAAGCTGGGACTGGGCTGTCATGAATTCACTTTTAAAATCTATTTTAAGTATCCAGCCTTCTGTGGTTGTATGTTTTGATAGTTGTCTTTTTTCCTCAGCGAGCAGTGGCTGGGGATGCCTCTGAGTCTGCACTTCTGAAATGCATTGAATTGTGCTGTGGTTCTGTCAAGGAGATGAGAGAAAGGTATCCCAAAGTGGTGGAAATACCATTTAACTCTACCAACAAATACCAGGTAAGCAGGTGTCCTTTTGAAGGAGAGCTGCTGTGTGAAGTACTTGTGTAGATTTGCACACAGTGTGTGCCTCAAAACTTGTTCTGGCACCCAAATCTTGTCTAGCCATTACTTGCTTGAAGACTGCTCTATAAATCTGAGTTAACAGACCATGGTTACACTGTGTAGGAGCTGCACTGACACTAAGGTGTCAGCTGCTAACGAAGGATCAGACCTGCTCTCAACCTGTGTAGCAGCAGTGCACAGAGCATGGAGTAACTCAGATCTGGGAATAGGAATGAACTGCTGGGAAGTGACCTTAACAGGTGACACTTGGGTACAAAAAAGGTCATTACAACACCTGCAGTTATATCTTTATGTTAAAGAATGCACAGATTCCTTAGTTTGTAAACCTCTTTAAAGTGTAGGTAAATGAAAACTAGAGCAGAATATCACAAATGGCCGTGAGCTGCCATACTTGGAAAACATTGATGTTGATTACTTGTGACCTTCGCAGTACATGTTTATAGAACAGATTCATTTCTTCCACCCTTAGCTGTCTATCCACAAAAATGCAAATCCATCAGAATCCCGTTACTTGCTGGTGATGAAGGGAGCTCCAGAGAGGATCTTGGATCGCTGCAGCACCATTCTTATTCATGGCAAAGAGCAACCGCTGGATGAGGAAATGAAAGATGCTTTTCAGAATGCCTACCTTGAATTGGGAGGCCTCGGGGAGAGAGTGTTAGGTAAGGGAAAACAGCCTTATTACATTGGAAAAGATTTGTCCTTCATGTTCCCGTGCAGTCCTCACGGATTAAGTGAAGGGTCACTCTGTTCCTGCAGTGTAACCATAGTATTAAGGTCTCTTCAGCAATTCCTGTAGGAACAGTCGTGCCTTTAATCTAAAAGGCGGCCTGCAGGGTCTGGTCTTGCCTGGCAGTGAAGTCACACAGACCAAAATGCAGCGAAGCATTTGAGACCTTCCATGGGACCATGTGGTCTTAGGTTTGTTCCACTGCACAAGAACCAAGCTCTGTCTGGGCACCTAGCAACAGCTGGTAGTTACCGGAATAGGAGCGTGACTCCTGTCTCAGCAGCCCTGGCTAAACCTCTGGCTAAGCTGCCCTGTTATTCTTGCGTGGCTGTTCGCAGAAGCAGTATGTGCTCACTCTCTCTGCCTCCTGATGTGTAGGAACAGAGTAAATGTGGGTTTGATGTGTTACAGGATTCTGCCACTTGGCTCTGCCTGATGATCAGTTCCCTGACGGCTTCCAGTTTGATACGGACGACTTGAACTTCCCTGTAGACAAACTGTGCTTTGTGGGACTGATGTCTATGATTGACCCACCTCGTGCTGCTGTGCCAGATGCTGTTGGCAAATGCAGAAGTGCTGGGATCAAGGTAATTTATTCCTGGGTTGAAAATCACCTCACTTCATACCTATGGAAATAAAGGGCTTCCCTGACTTCCTGTATTGCTGTAATTTGAGTGGATGAAGTAATTGATCAGGATTTAACTACTACAACGTCAGCCTTAATTTCTAAGTTCAGTACAAATGGTTGTGTGTTCATGAACTGAAAAATGAGTGAAACTCCAAACTGCTAGCTAAGAGCATGGTGTCCAAAGCACGTGATTTGGCTCAGGGTGTGTTCTCCATGTGCCAAAGTACTGACTCAGATGAGAGGGAAGCACAGGCTGAAAACGGAACTGGCTCCATTTGCTCAACATCAACATTTTTTTGTCTTCCATCCACCTCAATCCCTTGCATACTGGCAGCAGGTTACTGCCTGTACCTCAGACTTGGTCTGTGCTAGGGCTCACGAGTAGGACAAAAGACGTGTGGCCTTTTCAGTGTAAGGGACCCTGCCTTTTGGGCAGTGTTGCTCTGCAGTACAGGCAAGGCTTTCATGGCAGTCTGTTTGCATTTCAGGTTATCATGGTTACTGGAGACCATCCCATCACAGCCAAAGCCATTGCCAAGGGTGTCGGCATCATCTCCGAGGGCAATGAAACAGTAGAAGATATTGCTGCTCGACTCAACATTCCTGTCAGCCAGGTCAACCCTAGGTAATGTCTGCTGGGGAAAGCCAGAGCTGTTCAAAGAATTAAGCATTTGACTCTCTCCTTGCCTTGCATAATCCCTCAGCATCTCCCCCTGGACGTGAAAAGCTTGGCATTTGCTTAGCTCAGCATATTGTGGCTCTCCAGTGTGCATCACGAGTTGTGTGAAGAATGCGCAAGACTGTCTTAAATGTGCATATCCCATGTGTGGGAAGTAGTGAAGAGTAAGATTGTAGGAGAGCAAAAGGAGCAGGACTTACGCCAGATAGAGGAGTTGACACTAGTGCATAACTACAAGCAGAATAAATGTAAAAAGGGAACTCCTTCCTCTTAAGGGTTAATGCTTGCCTTCACAGCCTAGCTAGGTCTAAGACATCCTCAGAAAATGTGCTTTGGCATAAGCAGGCTGTTTGCAGAACGGCTGGGCTGTCTGCATTGCTTAGCTTGACCCAGCCTGTGTTTGGGCTGGAGGACAGCCACGTATCTTATGAACTGTGAATAGAGACACCCTGTGAAACAAAATTGCTTGGGGTTTTTTTTTGTTGGGATTTTTTTTTTTTTTTTAACTTTGAGGGTATCTTCAAAACCCAGCAATGCAGGCTGGGGTTGACTGGGCCGTATGACTGAGCAGGTCAGCAGCTGGCTCTAAGGGTGGAGAAGGAATTTCCCTGTCTAAACTGGGCGATTTCAAGAGCTGCGTGGATAGTCTCCTAGACCTATAAGGGATGGTATGCTGGGCTGGAGAGATGGCATTTTGCTGCAGCATGTAGGGTACCAAACCAGTCTAAATATAACATTGCATGCTTTTGTGGCCGAAGGGTATAAATTAGTTGGAACTGGTGTGGTGTGAACACTCTCTGTGAAGAACCATGTATCATCAGTCTATTGCAAAAAGGATTGCCTGCAGAAGACGGCAGCATCTCTTGAAACCTTGGAAGCTAACTACCTGAGCCAGGGGTTCCTTCTTTGCAGAGAGGCCAAGATTTGTGGAAACAACCAGTCTTTGCCTTGATGCACTTTAGAAAGCTATGGAAAGAATTAATCTGCTCATGAGGTTTTTTCTGTTGCTTGGTTCTTTTTTGTTATCTTTCTCTTGATGTTCCCCATCTGCCTCTCACATTTTGAGCATCAAACCTCTGTGCAGAGGCTGCCTGGATTCATATTTAGTCATAGCAGAAGTTGGTCTTTCCCAAGAGCACTGAAGAGCCATAGGTTTATGGGGCAAGTACAGCTAATGAGAGACTTCTTGTGAAGTAAAACACACTGTCTCATTTGCAGGGATGCCAAAGCTTGTGTGGTTCATGGCTCAGATTTGAAGGACATGACTAGCGAGCAATTGGATGATATCCTGCTTCACCATACAGAAATTGTCTTTGCCAGGACATCTCCTCAGCAGAAGCTTATCATTGTGGAAGGCTGTCAGCGACAGGTAAAGAGAGGGAGAGTAAGGATGTCATATTAGAGAAATCCCCAGACATATGTATGTAAACTACTGTCGTGGTTTGATGCTAGCCCAGTTCCAGGCACCCATGAGAGTCGCTT